>JASAMV010003162.1:0-33161 GCA_030248065.1 Rhynchonema sp. JSB1_4
GGTGTGCCTTGATGATCATCAAATATCTGTTTGTTTGTTTGTGCGCTCTATCAACGCCAATCCGATTGGCCGATTTTTAACACTGAGTGTTTTTTAACAATGTAAACATTAAAACTGTTACGCTGACGTCAGGCAAGTTTGCACCACAGGAGCAAAGTACTTATGCCTTTGACGTCTCTCTGCCAATCGCCACGAAACAAGGATGCTTCCGACAATTGTATGTTTGTGAAACATTAGGTGTAGACCATGCAGAAACTAGAAGTGTACCGTAAGTTGATGCTTCGGAAGTCGTCTACATAATACCACTGAATTGGCGGTAAAGCTCACCCGAAGTCTGGTCCATGTCCTCTTATGATTGAGCTCTGTGTTTCAAATGCACTCACCTGAGGACAGAACACGCCAAGCTGTTTGAACTCTCAACTGCAGTTGTTTGACAGCGTGATGCTCTGCCATCAGTGTCTTTGAGCAGAGAGTTGGCGGATTTCAATAAATTGCAGATTAGCGTCTCGACCGCATGGCTGCTGTAGGTAATACTAACACCATACACAAGGGTGTCCACCTGACAAAACCAGCCCCAAACACGAGAACCAATCGCCAGTTTTGTCACAGCGCATAAACACAGGGACACCGAGAGCACGTCAGTATGACAGTCCTAGTCTGAGCCGAGGCAAAGCGCCTTGCACCTGCACATGTCTGCAGCGCATCGCACAGCGGCAACGCCAAGATGACGTTTACGTTCGCCAGGTTCCATTGGGTGTCGCTGCTGACGCTAGGCTCTTGACCCGGGCCTTACATTTTTGCGCGGGGAAAATTTATTTTGAATTTTGTTATGATCTTTTTTATTGCTTGACTTTCAAAACATTCGAAACCACCCATGCCGTTTGTATAGTCCATCCATCAGCTCATGACACTTTTTGTCAGCTTAAAAGCTTGACAGGATTCAGTGCTGTTCCGGAAATGAAAAGAAAGAGAAATCGGTTTTAATTTTATTTTTGTGCGCCGTTTTTTCTGACATTGCCTTGCGGAGGAACAATTTTTCACAACGGAACCTAAACCTCCCAAACAAAAGTGCCATGAGCTGATGGACGGACTCCACAACCAAGTCCATGAATCCACCATTCCATTACCCGATTGCTGTGTTGTTCCTGTTTGTGGCCATTCAATCTGCATTTGGGGTGGATCGCGATCGTCTCCAAGATTTGCAAGAATCATCGGCCCCTGATAGGGCTACGGAGGTACAGTACACTTCTTTATCCCTATAAAGAGGTTGGGAAGAGGCATTTTCACTCACTATAAAGAATATTACTGCATGTTCAGGCAGGACTTTATTCTGAGATTGGGGCCAAGCTGTGACTCACCAGTCACCACAAAGGTGGGTAGAATGGGACATGTTCAACCTGATTCATTCATTTGAACAAATTACAGACCGCCAACGGGTGGAATCCGCTGGACAAATCGGATCATTTGGAAGTTTCGGACAAAGATCGAATGGTGAAGAAAAAGAAGGGAACCACATTTCGTGAGACGCACGCTGTGAGGGGCAAGATTGGGCATTCGAGTGGATTGCATGTGTGGAAGGTTGGATCAGCAATGTTGGTTCAATCGACCTGTAAATCAATCAATCAATACAGATCACCTGGCCCATCTCTCTGCGCGGTGCCTACTCAGTTGCCGGTGTGGGCACGGATCACGCCCCATTGCATTCCCCATATCAAGGCCAGTTGGTGGGAAATACACCCGATTCGTGGGGAGTGACGTTCGGCGGGGTGTTGGGTGACTTTGTGACCCACGATGGACACAGTCGGCCTTTCGATCACATGTCCGATGTGTATTACGTGGTTTGTTGGATTCAGAATTGGTAAATCTTTTGAATAAATTTGAAAAAATCCATGACAGGTGCTCGACATGGATAGCGGGACGCTGGGATTTATGAAGGACAAAAATGTGCAAAAGTATCGCGAAGCATTTGACGGCCTGAAGGTTTTCACCGTTCTTGGAAAGTTTTCAAATTATTCGACAATGATACACAAAACGGTGGTCATTTTAGGGCAAGACTCTGTATCCGATGGTGTCTTTCGGCGGACATGACACTGTGAGAATGGAATACATTGGAGGAAAGTTAGTCGCCCACCATAGCATTATTTGCCGTTTCGTATGAACAACCAATTAATCGATCAATTTCAGCTTCTTGAAAGAAGAAACGCAATAGAGTGGAGAGTGAATCTAAGAACAACAATCTTTTACATATCTTCTTCATACCGTCGTAAAGTAGTGTTGTCGCTTTCGTTTTGTCCATTTTATTGCATAAAAACTGCCAAAATAAAAAATCGAGGTATTTCACTTTTGTGACGAGTGTTAAACAGCAACGCTGCTGATTTTCGTTAATTTTCCCCCAGATTTAGGATGGCTCTGTGCAGTGTTTTGTTTTTTGATGAATCGTATCTTTCATTGTAATGTTCAATTGCTGCATTTTTATTCATCGAAAGACTACAATAATGTACACGCACGAGCAATCAGAAGAAAGTCAATTTGCGTGGGTTGGTCACATTGTAATAATGTCAGAATCAGTGATTCAATGTATCAGTCATTCAAATGGTGACATTCACTTTCCCGCCATCCCCGTCTTGATCCCTCGTCAGTTCGTGATCGGTCACAAATCGGTGTCGTCGGTAGCGGTAGTCTTTTCGGTCGGTCGGTTTCTTGTCTGATGTTTCATTCGATTCGTCTGCAACAAATATGTCCGCTTTGCGATGCCATGGCTGGTCAACTGATGTTTCACACCTGCCAATATTTCATCGACACGCGCGCTGAACGAAATGTGCGCTCGAAGTCGCGACAGAAACGAATGTTGGTCGGTGCTGGTCTGGGGGCACAATGCGGAAAGTACCGTTTGGGTGGGAACAACAAATGCAGTGTTTGGGGCTACATCAACCTGAAGTTTCCATTTCTTGCCCCTGCTGATCTGCTGTGTCGGCGGCTTGGATGCCTGTGCACTGATGTTGGGAGGGAAGCCAAACGAAGTCGAAGGTTGATCATTCTCTGATGTATTGGGGCAAGCGCCTGGATACAAGCAAGGTTCGACATTGAAGGTGTTAATTCCGCAATCATTTCCCAAAGAGCACCCACCCTTTGTGCTATCCTGTTGTGCACGCGTTTGCCGACGTTCACAAGTTTGTTCGAGATCACGTGCGAACATCGATGAACTGAATGGTTGACGGGGAATCGGCAATGGGGGTGCACTTGTGGAAATGTTGGGCTGCAATTCAGTGAAGGCGTTTTTAAGAAATTGCTGCAACCTGATTTCTCAATACCTGTTTCATTGCCTGTTCATGTTCGTCTGTTGGTGAAACATCGTGATCAGTCAGGCCCACTTTCGGGTTCTCACCAGTCGAGGGATCGTTGTTTGTCCCCTGAACATGATTGGAATTGAAACATCATCAACGTAACCTGTCCAGCGCATTCACAACCTCTTCAGCAACAGGTGGTGACGTCACGTGGTCTGATTGTTGCTCAATATAGTCGGCATCGAATGATCGATCGATTTCCCCTCTGTTCACTTTCTTTTCGCCTTTCCCATTCACTTCGCCCTTCTCATTCACGTCATCTTTCCCATTCACTTCACCTTTCCCATTCGCATTAACATTCACATTTCTGTAGGGCGTCGGTGCGAACAGGGCGATCGATCGATAAAGTTCGTCGGACGTCAACTGCAACCAACTGATGTTTCACATGACTGGATAGAGTCAAAGCGCACCACCCACTTTCTGTCTGCTGCAGCCCTCCCACTCCTCCGCTTCGTATATCGTTGACAGCGGGCCAATCTGTGCGCAAACATTTGATTCGTCAGCGGTCGTTGTCAACTGAACAGATTGATGTTTCAAACCAAATACAGGACACTGCCCAAATTTATGCCCAACTTTTTGGCCGTGCACTGGTTGTGCCTTGACTTGAGCGAGTCGAATGTTGACAATCGAATCCACTGGTGATGCCACGTCCAAAAATCGATCAATTTCGGGGGTCAAAATGGGACTGGTTGGCTGAAAAAAAGGATTATGGACAACATTGCGAAAAATTACTGAATGAACAGTGATTGTCGGATTTTCAAGTCCACCCCGTGCCTGTGTCTGTTGTTCACACACGGCCGGTTCAACTACGACAACTTCTTCGTTGGTTTCCTTGATTATGATGGATTGATCGGGTTTGGCGTTTTCCTAGAATGCTCAGAAGTTTGGAAAACCACGAAATATTTTCCCAATTTTTGCCAATGTCACCTTTTTGTGTCTCTGTCCCTCGGTCGTGTCCGTGATTTCCACAATCTGCAGTGTTTTCGTCTCGATTTGGTCGCGCGCCCAACTCGATGTCGCAAGCCGCAAGTCGAAATTAAGTGATTTGGGTTGTTTTGTCGATTTGCTGGTCGGTGGATGGCTGATGTAGTGACTCCAACAAGGCTGTGAAACATCACTGACAAACACAGTACGAGTGTCCTACTTGTGTCCGGTGAGCGCAGTGGAAATGGCTGTCAGCCAAGCGTGGCATTGCTGCGAACCGATCACTTTCAGTTTGGTGCATGACGTCGGCATCTACGACAACAAACAATGTATTTATGTCTTTGTGTAAACCTTTTATGTCGAAATAAAGAAAAAGTTTTTAAAATTCCGTTGCGCAAGCTCACCATGTAGACACGAACTACGAGCTTCCTCTGTTCAACAAACGTACTCGATTGTCCGTAATGCAATTTGAGTTGTGCTGCAGCGCGCAGATCGAAGCAACGAGTCTTCGGCTGCTGTAATGGGCATTACTACTGAGCGTGGTGTTTGTGTGATGTTTCAATCACACCTTTTGTTGGTTGGTGGTTGTTCGCAAAACGCCATGTTTGTCGAGCACAGCATGATCACGTGACCAGCCAGACCACCAACCCAACAACGATCGATGTCGACGATACATGTAGCCGTGCATCAATGTGCTCGCATCTGTGTGTGCATATGTTGGGGGCGTGAAATATCAGGTGGCAAAGCATGAGAGTGAACCAACCGGACTTATTCTTTCGATAGCGATGTTTGTTGACAGGTAGATTCAGTGAATGTCGATCAATCGGTGCTGAAGTCATGATGATAATCAGGGATAGTGGTGAATCGAGATGAAAATGTTGAATTCAGTGGAATTATGTATGGTAATGGATTGTGCAAATGAAAGCGAACCGAAAATGACAATTGATAATAGGAAAGGAATAAATCAACACCAAAAAAAAAAAAAAAAAAAAAAAAAAACAAAAAAAAAAAACCAAAAAACTACTATGCCTATCGACCGTAACCACCGGAAGTGGAACCAGAACAAGAAAAGAAATAAGGAAATTTCAGCATTGAAATTGAAGAGGGTATATTTTTCAACTCGTGTTTGTCAAATACCATCGATAGCAAGGGTCACAGTAAGTAAGAACCGACATTACTAATCTGATCAGAACTTGTAACATATGTACATAGATCACACAATCAATCAATGAAGTTAATCATTCACCGGCCCAACTCAATGTCCAGTTCGGATTCGAAAGCAAATCCATTCTCTTTTTGGTGATCAAGATCGGTTCCTGTCCATCGTAGATCATCCATGTTGTGAACGAGAATGTGATTACAATGAATATGCACATGAAGATTCGCTCGAGCAGCCGAGCCATTCGCTGCCATTCACTACGAATGCGGGCCAGGTGTTTGTCTTCGTCTGCAGGTGGGTCAATTGAAGTTAAGAGAAAATCAATGAAATAAAGAGACAACACGTTCGTACCCATATGTCTGCCAATTGCATCAACTGATGCAGCAATGGCCCTGATTGGCTGCTGCATCAGATGTTGCACCACATTCAGCCCGGTGGGCGGGGTCGCCGATGTGAATGAGTCAACACTCGCACTGTGACGATCGGCAAGCAGTGAAATGGTGACATCCTGTAAGTGTGTGAAACATCGTGGATCGTAAATTGTGTGGCGTTTGAGATTAGCATCATGGCAATGTGCTACATGTGCATGTCATCGCATATATAGCTCAACGAAGGTCAACGCACCGATTTGTCCGACACGATCGAGCCTCCATCCTGCTGTCTCTGTTTCCATCGTCTATTCTTCTGCAGCATCGTAGTGGTCGTATCACGCACGTTGCTGATCGTGGCCGGTCGGTGGTCGCTATGGTTCAAATGCGAGTACTCACTCGTGGTCATCAGACGTGCAATGGGGTGTCTGAAACAGCTGTGCGGTTAGTGTGCAGTTAGTGAAACATCACACCGCGTCTCAGGCTGATGTTTCAAACCTTAGCAACTGTCGGTACTTTGATGCCAGCCTCCTGCCTCCATTTCCCTTCATCTGCACGGTCAGAGTCACCGTTGTGGCACACGTCGCAAGGAACATGATCAGGATCAGACCCACGTAGTATTGACCTTGAAATGCACGATACGGTAATGTTTCATTCATTGTAATTCTTGGGTAATGCAATTTCAACCAACCGAGCAATGGCACAACTTTGGATGTGGCCGGCATTTTGTCCGACACCATCATGAGAATAATGGCCAGTGATAGCAGCGCGGTGACACCAAGCGAGACCTGCGCGTGTGCATAAAAATTTACAAAATTAAAATCAATATCGCGGCCACATTTTCATTTTCACCTTTTCCGTGTTTTCACCGCTGGACGAGTGCGGCGTGAAGAATCCAACAACGGTGACAATCGTGATGAACGCACTCGGCACGATCAATGTCAACATGTAGTACACCGGGTTACGACGGATGACGAAATAGTAGGACAGGTCCGGGTACGGTTCGGGACAACAGTCGTACCAACTGCAGACTATGAGTTATGGTTAAGCTGAGTGTGGAGTGAAAAACAAAAATCAACCAGAAAACTTATGAAACATCACCGGTAATTCTTCCTCGCATCGAACGCAGTCAACGACCATTCCAAGTTGCTGGTGTAATGTTTCATGGCAACATCCAAGCCGATGTGATGGATCTCCATTTGATCGCTGGCCAGTGTCCATGACGCCAACATTATGTGACAGAATTGCTAAAGGATATACAGTAATATTTCGGTTATCTGTTTTACCGCTATACTTGTAACTTAACCATAAAGTCAACCTGATCAAACGGGAAATAAGTCATATCCAATCCACAAGTGATGTCCGTGATCACTGCCCTGAACAACGACACACTCCCGTTGTGACGCAGCATGGCATTCGTTAGCAGCTCGTTCTCCTTCACATTCATGTTCGCACTGTAAGGTTACGGTAGATGCTGGGAATGGACCGAACCCGGTGTACGGTAGTTGACTCACTTGTTGTATACCATCAGATCGGGTATCCATATCAGTTCGGCGGGCACGTGCAGTGTTTCCAGTCCACTGAAATCGCTCGGATTCCATTGCAGATAGTCGTCGTGCCAGTACTGTGAAACATTTATTCAAATCAATGAAATTCAATTTCAAGTGATATGTACTGTATGTACAGTACATAGTATGTGTACCTATAGCCGAACCTGTTCTAGCCACAAGTAAATGGTGAGTATTTGATCACTTTCGCGCACTTTGAGCACCTGTTTGAAGTACATCTGCACGGTTACACTGATTGTGACGTTTTGTGTGAGCACTGGTCGCAGTTGATGATGGTAGCTGGTGAATAGATGCTCAAACAGGGCATGTTGTTGACCGTTGTAGGACACCGGAGGCAGTTGAGTGTTCGGCATTGGACTAGCCATTGCTACGGCAATTAGCTAAAATGTTTGTGAATGTTTAGTTATATGGCTTGTCAACTGCCAATCACAGAATGGCACACCTGCAACAAGGACGTCCAAATACCAGGTCCATCCGTCATCATAATGTCAAGGTTCACCTTAGCAAAATATGGAAATATAACATCTGAAAACAGTCAGAAGAACACTGAAATGTGAAACATGCTCAAATGAAACATGGCTCAACTTACAGAAAAACTTTGATTAAGACTGTAAAAATCAGCTGCAAACTAAAAAACAGACAGAAATACCAAAACGGACTCTTGATTTTAGTTCGGCACCACAAGAACAGGAAGTAACCCAGTTTTTAATTACAAACGCAAGACAATGAACCCTGCGGCCCCAATTTCTGGTTGCACCGCTCTGGCACTTCATAACACCACCACCATAAGCCTTGCGGGGCTGCTGGGAAATGAGATACATAGACACGCGCAGAAACCGGACGGCCGGTTCTCGATTTCAAAAAATGTATATAATCAAAAAATGTTGAAACTCGGGCGCCGCATTGCTATTCTGATAACTTGGTATGAGATGCTGCAGGCGAACGTGTTTATTATGAAAATTTATTTTATTATATGGTCGCAATCACGAGAGTGTTGGCAGACACGGACACAACACTTGAATTCGAAATCTCCAAAAGATGGAACATGCGCGCAAAATTTCAAGCCTTTTATGCTTTTCATACACCCATACAGTAGTATAATGTAGCATAATTTCAGCGTAATGCACTGTGGTCCGGACACCGGATTGCAATCTGTCCAGAAAAAGCGTCACTTGGGCTTTGAATAAGACAGATAGCCGATGCTCATCCACACACACTTGCTACACAACAAACCAACAAAGTTTGTGTTTGTGACTGAGCTGGATAGTAAATCTGTCGGGACCACATTGCACGCACCACCATGCACAAATGAAGTGCTACTCCATCGAAATCAGTGAGTGTCCAACATTCTCGGCACGGTTGTTGCGTGACATACATACTTACTGTATTTTAGGCTTCCTGCTCAATCTGAAAGTAATGGCTCAGGATCTCTAATTTCAGTAGCTGCCGAGTACCCCGAATTTCTGGACTGGTTCAGTACCCAAGCAGCCGTATTAGGTACTTGGTCACAATCACGAATCACAACAATAGTAGTATGTACAATATGCCAAGAAAAAAAAAAAAAATTCGCGCGCGCTGATTGGTCCACGTAAGTTCAACAGCCAATCAGCGCGCAACAAAAAGCCTGCATTGCCTCGGCAATAAATTGTGCGGCAATGGGCTTGGTGCACGATACAGACAACGGAACAGTTCAAAGCAAAGCCAAGTTATGTGCCTTTTATCATTGAAACTTCTCGAATGTGAACTTTTCTTTGTTCCCATTAATTCTTTCAAACGTTTCAAATTCAAACTTTTCTTTGTTCCCAGTATAGTTCTGCGCCTGAAACATGCTACGTACATAGTACCTACATATGTAGGTAGTACAGTCCAACCACGAGCTCATGACTCATGAGACGACTTTTCTCAAAGCTTGCGAATAAAGTACACACGATTGTGCTGTGATTCACTGATAACTGTTTTATTACGCTTATTGCCTCGGGACTAGCAGAATACAAAACGCTGCTTCTACGGATGAGGGAACAACAAAGAAAATAATATAAAACCGTGAACAGAATACAGGATACAACACGAAGCACACAAACAAAAGTATTGTAGATCTTTGTGAATTATAGCTTAGCATTACGCTTGTTGCAGGCTAGTTTCTGAAACATCTTCAAACATTGTTTAAATACAGGCGCAAGTCCTGCGGCAAAAACTATGTAGGATTATTGTGCAAGAAGATAAAACAACGAATGCGACGAAAAACGACGGACCACATCAGTTATGCACATTTCTGATCAGAAGATATAACAAAAAAATAGAGAAAAATGACGAGGCAACCACGCCAGCACTTAACACACAGCGCAGCAGCAGCACACGCCATTTCAAACAAAAGACACTGAGCGAGGCAACCAAACTTATCTCCCAAAAAAAAAAAAAAATACACCAGCCACCAAAATGTGTGTGTCAGAGACAGAAAAGTAGACACGTGAGTAAAAAACCAAAACTACGAAAAAACGAAAATGGCACCAAATAAAAAGAAAACAGCAGAAATCTAGCAAACAAGATGTATAGAAGTTGTAGAATCGGGATTATGGAACGATAACCAACACCAATAATCAGTACAGACGTAGCACTCCAAAATTCAGCTCAATGTTGTAGCAGCAGAAATGGGATAAAAATCTCTAGGACCTAAACATATCAATGGAAACGACAATAATCGATGAAAAAGTTCAGAAATGACCGAAAAAAATCACGCTTCCGAGAGTGAATTATTCACAGTGTGTAAGGTGCGTCTCTTTAAGAGAAAAAGTGCATAAAAGCAAGTGCATTTGTTACAATGTGTGCTACATAGTAAAATTCACCAGTAAACGAGCGAACAGCATGTCTATACACAAGACAAGAGATTCCATACACAAAATAGAATGCCTAAACGAATGTATCTGAACATGTACAAAGCTGATAATGATGTAAATCCGAAACCAAACCAGCAACACATACAGCTTGAAACGAGCGAAATATGAGGTATTGACAAACACGTATGTTATAGGACACGGGATACGTACTATTTGAAGAACAACATCGTTATGAAATGGAACCTCGAACAGAAAACGGCTGTCAAACCACCTAGCCCAGTGTAAATTTCAAACTGATATTAGCAAGGGACAAACTTTATGATAAACTCATGTAATTCAGTAGATATGATGGTACAAAGTGGGTAATAACAGTTTATGATAAATTATAGGAAATACGGGATACGTGTTGTACATCAAGTAATTATGGATGCAGTCTCAAGCACAATTGAGTTACGGGATATGGGCAAGCACCAAGAAGACGAAACAGACAAAGAAGAGTCAAAATCTTCCATTATCACCAAATTTACAAAAAGACAAAACAAGAATAAATCGCATATGCTGTATCATGGAAAACGCCAAATTGTGCAAATCTTAGGTGCAAAACCTCCACAATATCTTTTCATTTACGACCATTAAAATCACAATATCAGCAAAATTATCGAGAATAATTACTAAACATTCGATTACGCCATCACACCGTTACTATCGGCGGTCAATTTGAAGCCGAGCTGTGGCAATAGATTATCGGGGTTATCCGAGGTGGCAGCCAGGTATTCCTTGACAAGCTCAGTTTGACGAGGGTTCAATGCGACACTTTCGTCGCCTGAAGTGTGACACAAAATGAACAATTGAAAAATTACACACAATGTGTACTTTGAAAACCACACATTCTTCCGTCATTCCACACACCTGACGGACATCCATTTGTGTTGCTGCTGACAGGGCTGACATCGCCTCCATTGTTGCTGCCCGGTGGCCCCGTCCAAATGCCTCGTTTGTTGCGCATCAGCTGTTTGTACTCGTTGATTCGCAGTCGTTTGCCCTCAACAACGCATGTGCGTTTCGGTCGTGGTCTGTGTGTAATGTTTCAAGTATAAGATGGGTTGTTTATTTGGGTAGAAGACAGACTCACAAGAGTAGCGTGTCTACAATCGTACCTGTAGCGATATTCGGGATGTGCCTCCATGTGCTGCTTGCTGAGTCGAGACTGTTCCTCATAATAGGGCTGTTTCTCGGCGTTGCTCATCGCCTTCCAGCGAGCGCCCAATATCTTTGAAATGTTCGAATTGTGCATGTCCGGGCAGGCTTTAAGTATTTTGCGACGTTCATCCCTTGCCCACACCATGAACGCGTTCATTGGTCGTTTAATGTGACCGGGCGATCGTGCACCGGCTCGCTGATTTGCTGCAGCGCGCTGCGAGCTCGACGCTGATTGGTTGCCGCCGGTGACGTCGATGGCCGGCGTTGATTGGCCAGAATGACCACCCATTCCCGCACCGGTGCTGCTTGATGGCGATGGAATGCCCGAACAACGCGCTGCAATTGGGTTACGGTATGCATGGGTTACTTTTGTTGTTACCGTACGCCGATAATGATGACTTACAATCAGCGGACGTCGTGACCATCGAGTAGGGCAGTCGCATCGGTGACACACAACGCTGGGTGGAGGACGAGACTTGATGGTCGGCCACGACACCGCGAGATCCTCTGAAACTGCGAACATAGAATAAATGCAATGCAAGAGAAAATCAGTATAAAGAGCAGTACAACGAGCAGGAAACAACAAACTTGGTGGTTGGCGGCAGCGACTGTGGCTGCTTTGCGCTGAGATTCAACGGTGAATCGGGTGTGGTGTGATCCTTGACGGCGCGATCAGCCATTGAGGCCATCGACATCAGACTGTTCGATTGAAGCACTTGCTCGTAGTTGGCTGCAAATATTCGAACAGTAGTTTTTTGGTTAAAATATAGTTTTTTATCAGTACCCAATCAATTCAGGGCAGCACGCACCGTGCGATCCAAACATGAACGGCAAGGCAGCGGCCTGAGTGCTTGTGAACGCCGACGGTTGCTGTGCGGCCAAGGCCATCGCAACGGCCAATTGTTGCTGTTGTCGCAGCAGCAGTTGTTGTTGCATCATTGTCTCGATGCCACTGTTGTCACTGGATTGGTTGTTGTTGGTGTTGTGGTGACCACGTGCTGTTGGGGGCTGTGCTGGTTGAGGTTGCTTGATCGCTGTCGGAGTGTTGACCGGCTGCAATGAAACGGCCAGATTGCGTTACTGTAAAAGCTACCGCAACCCACAACCATTTTAACCGTCAGTTGTAATGATCAGCTTTATCAGCTGTTATAATGTCCAGTGTTAATGGTGTTATCATGGCCATCGATGTTGCCCAAATGAACCAGAGAACACCCATGGTACAGTAACCTGCCGTAACCCAGCATTCCATTTATACTGTAACCGACCTCGTGTTTCAACGTCTCAATGACCGATGTGCGCATGGTCTTCTTCTCGTCACCCATTATGTTGCTGCGATGTCGTGGCGATGGGGTATCAGCCTTGACACGTTCTTTGAGCGTTTGCAGTTGTTTGATGATATCGTCGATTACATTAGCCTGAAACATCAACGGGGCACATTGGATGTGAGCTCGTTCATGCCCCTGTTAGGCTCAGGCGTAACACTGGCTTGCACTTTAGACCGCGCCTTTGACTTATAGGCCTGCAAGCGTGTCAAGTCAAAATCCACACACTCCACTTGCCCCATCGTACCTTATGATGTGCGTCGAGGGGTGCCAACAGATCTCTCAACGTCTGACTGTCAATAACGACCACATAACCATGTTGACTTGACTGCACCAGTACGTCACTCACGTCCACCGGCGATGCAGATGCACTCGTTGTGCATACGTCACTGATGAACGATGATGTGCCACGTGGCGATGGTGTGCCAGGCGATGCTGCTGATTGGTGGCATAGGGACGTCTGCAAGGCAAACTGTGTTCGTTGGCCGTAGATTGTGCTGGACGTCGTTCGTGTCAGTCAAGGGCTTGTTGAGTTTTTAATGTGGCTGGTTGGCTGTCTCGGCTAATTTTGGGTCTATTGAAGCATCAAAGCGATTAATTAGAGAGCAAACAACACTTTAAGCTATAACAAGCCAATTATCCACAGAAAATAATCTGCCGTGCGTAATGATGATGCTAAAAACGTTTATCATCATCAAGATATTATTCTGTTATTCTAGAGGTGTGGCCCGGACCACACCTGACCCCAGTCGGTCGGCCCCTCATTAATCGGTTGATCGGGCCCCATAATCTGCTGGGCCCCACCTGTAGCGGGCCATCAAAATATGCACAAATACTGTGCTCGAATTGACAATGAGACAATTTGAAAAATTTCAGATAACAGGTAGTCGGGGCAGGCACTTTGTCAGTTTCAATGCGGCTGATGTTTCACACCAGATGATTTACTCACATCCGAATCCTCAGGTGATGTCCTTGGCTTCTTTGTGTCCGATGGCGAATGTTCCATGTTGATATTGGTGTTGACTCTCAGATTGGTGTTGACAACCACGCCGCGATCCACTGCCCGCCCGGCTGATGTTTCAACTTTGTTCGGAATGATGGGCTTACGTCGATGCGCGGACATTCTGCAATCAGACAGTAAATATTGACAATTGGAAGCAACTAATAATTTTTCAAAAATGTTGTGACATTTGCATTACAATTGAATTGTTCAGAGCTGGCAAATTGTGGAAGTAAGATCACAAACAAAAGAACGCTGCAAATGGCACGGGAAGCAAAACAATTTTTGATACCTAACAACTGAACTCAAATTGCATTGATCAACCAAGGGTACTACGTAGAGCCAGAGAACGCGTGGTGGGAAGATGAATGACAGAGCACATCAAAAACAAATAATCTATGCATCCCAGGCCGCGAGCCATCAAAAGCACAGATTTGGAATTGTGACAATCTAAAAATGTGTGCGCGCCTCTCTCTTATCTATTGGGTGTAATGCAGCCAAAGGGAACAAACCATTGCACAGCACTAGATCAATGATGCTTAATTATAAACAACAAAACAATCGTGTATAAACAATTTCCAGCACGATCCATAGGTCATATTGGTACATCGCAGACACATTTGGGGGCTATGGTATATGAGGCTGTGGTTCAATTTGGGTGCAAAAACAGGTCGAGGAGACAAATGACCAGATGCGGCTACATTGGGTCTGGCTGGCTTTCTGGCTTCAACGGTCTGTTAATAATACAAGGGGGGATGATAGACAGAAAAACAAAGCGCATTGTGTCTCGTGGCTTGAATCTGACTGGTTTAAGCCATAGGCCACGATTTGACCATACTGATAGCACAACCGATAGACGGCAGAGAATGTATGAGACCCGATTACCGTATAGCAGCGTTCCCCCTTTATTTGCAGTCGGAGCGCGCGTGCACAATTCACAAAAGCGGCTAGCTTGGTCGGTCGGTTAAGAAGAAAAGCAGACGCGCGCGCACACATAAGCAGCCACGTTAACTATACGTAATGTAGCTAATCTACAGTAAAAGTAACAACAAAAGTACCAGTGCACCAGATGCGGGCGCAGGTACACACACGGACAAACAAACAGCCGAACATAAAGCACAATTGAAAAGTCAGTGGCTCAAAAGAGCATGCCACAAAGATAGACAGAGATAAAAGGCTAGCAGCAAGCTTGGTTGGTGCTTAGAACAAACGGGCGGGGTGCCCGCAAACATAATTCAATTGTAATTGGTCCCCCATTCAAGTTCATGTGTACAAGCCTATTGTCCTAGAACATCCAAAGTAGCCTTTTTTACCAGAGAGCGGCTAGACCGCGTATGTAGGCAGCAATGCCTGTGTCGGAACAAGCAAGACGGTAAGCAGTGCCATTAAAGGTCTACCGCGTTCACCTGGGTACTACCACAGCTCAAGCCCTGTTACCTGAACGTGTACGCACATTGTTCTCGATCAACAAGGTAAAGGCATGTGAAGCGGCAAGTTATGCAGCCGGCAGCCAACCAGCGACTTTTTATTCGCTTACTTTTCAGGCATACCGTATTACCCCATGTTGTTGTTGTTGTTGTTTCTGATATATTAGTAAATTGGGGGATTCATGAGCGAGTAATGGGATTCGGGACTTGTTTATTGTATGCTAATGTTAGATTCGTAGCGTGTGTATAGAATGAGCCCGAATGCATAAACATTCGGAGACTGCAATTGCGTTGCTATCTATCTGGGTATCTCGCGCATTCATCATTTTTTCCGCACATTTTCTCTCTCTTGTTGTGCTTTGTTTTGTTGTGACTAAGCGTTAACAACAAGCAGCGTTTATGCTATCAGGAAATAAATAGCACAGGCACAATGGCATGGTGCGCAGCTCTGACTGACTCGGCCATGGTTCTGGTGCTGTGTTTTTGAAGAATTACACTCAGACACAAACACAAAATGGGCCTGCAGATAATGGAAACATCGCGCTGGGTGTTTCAGATTGATAACAAATAAAACGAACAAATAAAAATACACAACATTCGCAATCGCAATCAGCTCTGTGGCCCAATAGCTGTAAAACAATCACATCCATGAGCTGCCTGGGGTGGTGCATGCATTTGAAGGGGGCCCCAGCTGTATTGTTATCTAACTTGTTTCCGTCAAGGCTCCGAGCCTTCAAGCAGCCATAATATAAGCGCATTGAATCAATTCGAATAAAGCAGCGTTGATTAAAATACATCAGTAGCTTTGGCCATAACCAACCAAGCCTGCCCTAAAGCAATAAAAGTGTATGCCCGGAAGCTAAACACTGTCAATTCAACCAAACAATCAAAACGGTGTTGGTGCATACGGTAGTATTGTTAAGGTGGTTCAGCTCGTAAACCGATGGCAAGCCGTCAAGCGAAACAATTATTTTGGCTGCGGCTCGTTTGCACAGCGGCCCCCGGCGCACGACAATAAACTCACAGTCACACCCACATGCGACCACGCTGGTTAATTTTGTACCACCGTTGTTTCAGGGGCACACAGGGCGCAAATTTAACGATCAACAAGAAGGGCCATTATTCGAATGGATATAAACGGAAAGAAAAGGCTAGAGCAAAATGGACAAAACAGCCGAAACACGTAAAAGCTGTGCGGAATTTCAGAAATGTCCTCTGGCTACGGCTTGATACCAGAAAAAGGTGCGTGCGCTTGTGTTTGTTCTACGAAACTGATAAAATTGTGGTGGGGCACTGCGCTTCCGCCATGTGATAAAAACAATATAATATGATTAGAATGTGACATAATGGCAAACAAAAGGCACGCGGCACATAAGGGAGGAATTTCTCATTATCAAACGCGGAATCAATCATAAACAACACACACACAACAAGCGCGTTGATTGTTTCGTTCAAATAATACTAAAACACGTTGTTATCACCAGGCGTCACTTTGTGCAACGTCATCGGCGTACGTTCGAAACACATAAAACAATGAGCGATTTTGGTTTTGTCAATTTCAAGAAGGGTGTAACCCCAAAATATCAACGACAGATACATATACATACTACCACAAATCCAAAGAGCCAAATCACGGCTGGTTACAAAGGGGCGCAATAGCGAATAATGCATAATGCATGTCTTAGCCGCTGTCTCAAGCTCTAATGATAATCCAAGCAGCTCTCAGTTCACAGCTCATTACCGCTGCCTTATAGTGACTTGGTCAGTGCATTATTGGGTCGAAAAAATCAGCGGAGGGATTAGCGCGGTAGAATAAGGGGCACAAAAACACTCGCAACAAGACAACAAATCAAGCACAATCAGATGGGACAGTTTCGGATACCAGAAACCGACCAGCCCGAGTGGCTTTGGACAACGGATCTGGAGTTTCGTCAAGGGTGCCACCCTGGTGTCTAATTGCGACGATAGACAAATGTGAGGGGTACCGGGTGTTGGTCTCGAGGCCCGAATCCAGCTAGTGTTCCAATGGCTACCACACAACCAGAGCCACTCGACAGGCTTGATGACGCATAATGAAAAGGCACATTTGGGTCTGTTGTGCTGTCACTGCGACACTGAACAAAAATGACAATCTCCGAGCACATGCACATTTGAGAACAAAATGGCAGAGCGAAAATAAATGGCGGAAGCCGCCAGACATCATGACCGACTCATATTCATGTGCGGTTAGCCATTGTCCTGCCCCGCGCGGGACGACTAACGAAATTCGATACAATTATTATGAGTATGCATGTGTGTGTGTGTGCACAAATCTGGAGCGCTGGTCATTACACAGCTATTCATTATAAATGATATTACGCCGTCGTGACAAGCGAAGAGAGCAGCGAGCTACCGTAGCCCTGCACAGTCGCAGCCGGAGATGTCGTCTGTCATTCTTATAGCTGCAGCACAAGACAAATATGCGATCCGTTTCAGTGGTACCGCACTTTTCTGGAAGACATTGTCACGGCAGGTAACGAGTACCCAACTAATACAAGCGGGTTCTGATGGCTTTCAATACTCAATAATCATAATGATAATAATAGTCGGCCTCCGTACATGTGTCATTGTTGTGCGCCTGCAGTCAGATCGAAACGGCAATATAAGCCAAGAGGCTTGACGTTTCGTTTCCGAATCCTGGCCTATAAAGGGTACCCGTATCTTGGGTACAGTGGGTTCCACCATCACGCATTGTGTGCATCCGATTGACAAGTGACACCCGACAAGCTGACAACATCCCGACGGGCGAGACAAGACAAGGCACTAAGTCGTGTGTTGTGTGTGTCGATGTAATTGTTGTCATACTGTCACATGTGAGTACAACGGCCGACACCGCGACCGCTTATTGACAATTTTGGGGCGAAACGCTCGCGCACTCTGCTGTGACTCAAAAATAATAATGCCGCCGCCTGCGAGCTGCTGCTGTCACAGAAGATGTATTATTGGCACAAAGTGCGGTTATCACAAGGACAAGGGTGCCACGCGCACTTGTGTGTTTGAGAGACAAAATGCAATAACTCCAAGAGCCGTCGCATGGCACATTTATTAGCCAAGTACTGCCACTCACAACGTGCTCACACACACACACTACAAACAATGTATAACAATGGCGCCCTATGTTTGTACACATTGACAAAACTGTGTCGCGCACTTGGCACAAATCAAAATCAGAGTTATCGGGTGCCAGTGTCCGCAAATAATGCAACCGACAATCGCGTGGTGCCGAATCATCACACACACAAATGCGCCGAGGCTCAAATCAGCCCGGCAGCAGTACGTATTGTCTCAGAATGCGCTTATCGACGGTGGCCAGAGGCGCGGATTGTGCTGCTGCTGCCGCCGTGGCCAAGTTGCAAACAAACAACAACTCATCGCGTTGGTGTGCACCACACTGACGCATTTGGTCGGTGACAAGGCCTGTGTGTCAAGCGTGGACATGATGGCAAGACCTTGTCCAATCAGGCTAATCTATCCTGCAAGTCTGGCGCAACAGACAAACAATGGTTATGGTTGTGGGAGTGAGAGCGAGTGAGAGATGAAGCGAAGACAAGAGAGCGCTTGATTGTGCGATCGGGCACAAAATACAAGCCAAGTGAATATGCATGGCACATTTTGATTCACACAACAATTCATTGTGTGACTGCACTGCCTCTCCAGTGGGCTGGGAACAATGAATGTCTTGTCTTACAAACATTGTGTCAGCCCGCTGTATACCCAGGGGTGCAAGCGCGCAGCTAATAAACAAAGAAACAAGCAAGAGCGCTAGGCACACACATGTGCGTTGGGCCGTGGTTCTTTGTCTGCGTTGTAGCTGACACCCTTGTGCCTTGTAGGTCGTGATTGCGATATATTGTTTCAGGGCGCAGCGCAACACCTTGCACCAGTGCACACACACATGTGCCTTTGCATTGCACCACAATGGGGCACATTTGTGCCGCGTGCCATGTGGCTGTGAAATATTTGGAACAACCAACCTTGGTCTGTCTTTCTTTGTGTGGTGCTGGTGGTGGTATCAATGGACAATAATACATCCGCATGTACAGTATGTACACGTGCGCGGGCACAAAGTGATAAATGCCATAGTTGGCCAGTTGACTGGCGTACAAGCGCTCAGTTGTGCCTTTGTGTGCCTTTCCTGAACCAACCAGACCACAAGTGACGCACACAAAAACAAAGGACATTGACACCCGCGTGTGACATGACATACAAAACAGACAGGTTGCCTTGTGTGCCCATTGGGATGCAACAAAGCCACATTGTGTCTGGGTTGACGCATACCAATAACTTTGTCTTGCACCCGACTACGGTAGGTTTGGTACATGGCAGCTAGTAAACAAAGAGCAGTTGGTATATAAATGGGTGGGGCGCCCACAACAAAACATATATAAGAAGACAAGTGAAAGAGTCTATAAAAGAGTGCATCTTCTACTATATTTCGCGTTTTGTACGTAACTCGACACCGCAGCGGCCATGTTGCTGTCATGACTGGACGCATACAGATTGAGAATAAAAGCTTTTGGGCTGCCACGGCCCTGTTGTAATCCACTGTGCCGCAGTGTACCTATAGCTGAATGGGCATGTAACCCCGGCGGGTATGGAACAAAGATGGACAAAGCACAAGGTCCATACACAATTACATGCCTGTGAGAGGTATCGGCTGTCACTTTCAATAAGCATCCAACCAGCCGCAGTAATACTAAGACAATCCCTCAATAAAAATTCCATTACTGCTTGCAGGCCCGATGCTGTCACACAAAGAGCCGAGACAGAGAGCCACCCCTAAAGCTTTTGAATCGTCCAAGATGGCCCGCTTGTTCCGCTCTTGTTTGCTCACTGTGTCTCTGACGGCATGGGAACCCCTTTAGGTGCGCGCACTTTGTTTGTGTCTTTGTTAGCGCACAAAAAAGCTTGCATGATTCATCCAAGGGCCATCTCATGCACTAAGTATTTGACCAGCCCCGTGACAATACAGTGCACCATCTAATGAAGCGTGCACTCATGTTGTGTGCACCTGAAATATCAGCATCAACCAACACAATGGCTGCTATACCTCTGCCGCCATTATAATGCAGGCAACTCACTACCGTAACCCATAGTCCTCGAGCGCGCGAAAAAGTTAACGAGCGATGCCGCTAGCCACGGCTGTTCTCATACGTATAGTTTTGTGTGCATCATAATAAAAACTGGTGCAGAGCTGTGCTACACTTGTCCAACCAACCGGGGCTATAACAATTGAAAATAGGTGTGGTGAAGCCCCATATCCAGGTTCTGGTCTCAGGCCGGCTGGGTGTGTGGTGTAACAAAGAGGCGCGGCATATACGGACCGGTTGGCATTACGAAGAGAATATGGCTTTATTTTCGTTACAATAAAACACAAAACACACATACACAGTCACACACACCGTATAGGCTCACACGTTTCATTTCTTTTCGCTTTATTTCACAGAAACATCGCCGAATAATGGAATGGGTTACTAATGCCAGAAGTTTGCTGTCTGCCCATTTTGGGCGGTACCAAAGGCTCGCAAACAGTATCTCCTACTCATGCTGGCGGTGCTGATGCAACTTTCTGACCTCATACAAGACATGTCGTGGCCATGAAACATCTGCTGATCTGCCATTAGTGCGTCAAAGTTGAGCCAGAGAGCGATGATCGGGCCGAGGGTTCCGATACCAGATGTTGTTGTGTGAGTGAATGGAAAAGGCACAAAGCTGATAGTGTGCTGCGCTTATGTGTCGTTACTGTTGTTTATTCAAGCGGACAAAAAATCATTACAAGAACAACACACACATAGATAGACGAAAACAACAGTGAAACGCCTCCCTTATTCTGTTTTCACACATTGAACTGCATACCGGTACCAGCATTTCTCTCAGTTTGGCTCATCATAAAAAACAAGCAAGCGCGAGTCGCGACTGACCGAAAGTTTCCGTCGTATTTTTTGAGAAAGACACAGTAAGTTGTAAAAGTTGTGAAACTCCCCAGTGCTCTACCCGTGACATTTACGAATTACAAAGCATATGGAACCAAAGAGAGTGAGATATATAATAATAATATGCATTGTGGACAGTATTGTGTCGCAAAGAACGGGTGTAACTTTCGAAATAACGAGAACATTGGAAGATAAAAGCAAGCAAAGGGCACAAAACTGCCACGCGTTCAAAGCTGTGAGATGGGCACTATAGAACAGACAGTTTTGTGCGAAATGAGCGCTTAGGACGGTGTGAGGAGAGGGCACAAGCCTGACTAACAATCAAATATTTGAGCCTTGTGTGTGTACCGTAGTTTGGTCGGCCATGTGTGTAAGTGACAAGACAGGCCCACATACATACAAGGCGCGACAAACAAATACAACACGACACAAAAGGTTTCCAAATGATTGAATTTTAAAAATGCATGAGCCAAAGGCCAGGGCACAGCGCGCGCATTAGCTGACAGCCCGGCCCGTGCGTGCCCTCCTTATGTACCCACCCGCTTTGTGCTCGTTACAAGCCACACGACTCTGTGCTTGATATAATGCGCCGACCACGGTCCGCCCCGTTGTTTGTGGTTTGTCAAAATGGTCACACCTATGCGTGTATATCGTACTATTGGAGCATTAGCATAAACAAAGCGGTGATGGCTTTGGCAGCAAACAGAGTGGTGAATTATCACGATTAGCGTGGGTGCAAATGAAAAGGGCGAGGATTGTTCGGGTCGGGCAACAGATGAGAATGCAGGACAAAAGCTACGAATTGGAACAAACATACAAACATAACCATTTATGGGCACGTTTACGTCAGTTGCATTGCATCATCGAAATCGAGATCGACAGAAAAGTACGGTATGAAAATCACAGTGACTGACCACCCGCTGGTTCTATTATTCAGCAAGGCAGCGCAAAAACAACGGTTTGAGATAATGGGCGTCCGTAAGCCGGAGCGCGGCTGCGGCTAATGTGTGAAAGTACGGTATGTGGGCAAAAAGCTGCAATAAAGACCGGACGTGGCGCTATTAGCGATTGTTTGGTTGTGCTTCGTGGCTCACCCTTGTTTGTGTCTAAAGGCCATTCATCCCTCTAAATAGGCACCTATCACCACAGTCTGTCACACAGGTTAGTCTAATTTATCAGCGCAACGCGCCTGCGACTAAAAGCATTTCTCAGCGGGAATCCATTGTTTTGGTTGGATACTGTGATAACAACGCGGCATACAATCTATGGCTTTGCATGGGTTTGTGGGTAGTTGCTTGGTGCAGTCAGCCGGCACTAAATCATGCGAGCGCACTTCATTATCCAGGCGCGAATAATAAAAGGAGTTTGGTGCCGTTATTGTGTGAGCTCGGTGATTATTCTAAGTTGGTGAACTACATATGCACAGAGTCGGGTTAGGCCATGCTCCAATTGATTTCTTTGACCAGTGGCTCTAAACACTATTGACGAATAATAGACCTATAGCAAAGCACCTTGGAGCTTTGAAAGTCCAGAATGCTTCTCGATGCTAAGAAACAAAGTCTGATAAGAATGTCCAAATAGTCCGGTGGTATTCTTCTGCCAACTGTGGGCCACACAATATGTCATGAAATCCTAGTTTGAGCTTTGTACCGTACCTGGCTCGACAACAACAACAGCTAATAATGCTAGAAGGCTTGTGCACGCCATCTTGCTTGTCACTCAACAATGCATGCACCTTTGTTTGTACTGTCAATTAGCTCAACACCTGCTTGTACCCATATCATGATATCACGTCACCCAATCCTGTTCATCCAGGGGTACCCCGCGCAATCTGGGTCCGAGCGCAGGCCCCGGTGCCCAACAAAGTGACACCATATATCTGTTTAGTTGCCGTGATTGTTGGCTTGTGTGTGTCTTAATGAATGACCATCACGCAACAGCCGCCTGCTGCTCATAATAAAGTAGCCAATCAAAATAATGGAATTTCATAACGCCCCACAACGCAAACAGCAAGTATCGTGCGATTCTTTCCACTGGCACACTCCACAGGTACCGGATACCTGACTTGTTGGCCATTAGGTAAAGTGGCACCCGAGATTCCAAGTCTGCCATGCGGCAAGACAATCTTGGCTTGTAGTGTCCGTCTGACAATATCATGTGTCATATGCTGACGACAACAGGCCATAATGGAACCATACACCCACCACCGTCGCTGTGGCTGCATTACTCTTTCATTCTTTGATACATTACTTTGTCATTCATTCGTGCATTGTGGTCGCGACTATGGAGTCATATTGGCACATATAGACGGAAGGCGGACGCAGGTTTATCAGTTAGTGCTTGCTTGGCTAGGTCGGTATGGTAATCAAAGATTGAGACCAAGACCTTAGGCCTTCTGTCACACTTAATTTGGTGCACCCAGTTTGCCGTGTCCATTCAACGCACAATGTCGTACCCAACAAATGTTCGTCTGAAACATCGCAGACAAAGCGAGCGTGTACAAAGGAACATAGCGTTGCGCTGAGATTCTTGGCGTCGGTCGAGACACCGATGGAAAATCATCTCAAAACACCTCAAAACAGCGCTGCCGGCCGCGGCACAAAGAGACGAAACGGAGAATAAAGGGAACAAACAAGGGTTGTTTAGCGCAAAAAATAGACGGCATCACGGGACTGGCTGCTTGAGAGCGAGCCGTCGCCAACGGAGCACCTCTTTGTTGTGCATAATAGACAAACGGCTGCTTGAGCCACACCCGCGCGCTTACCGGATTGATAAGTATCGGCACGACACTACTGCATGACATCTAGGTACCGTAGTAATATGGATAAGCTAAGCTGTTTCTGACCATGCCCAATGGATACTGGGGAAACAAAGCGAACAAATCCAAATAGAAAAACTCTATAATAATACCAAAACCGTATAAGTGAGCGAATTGAACGTTGGAACGAAACAAAGCGCGAGCGCATTCAGACTATGTGCAAATGGGGGACAAGCGACAAACAAACCGAATATTCATTATAATATGATCGAACCGCTAGGGTTGTTGTTTCGCTCAAGATTATTTGGTACTGATGGTGCATGGGTGCTACAGTCACAGACTGACGGTACCCAAAGTTTACCTGAATATGGATCTGCTGTATTCTGTTTGTAAGCAGCGATACAAAATACAATAGAAAGCCGCTCGCGACACAATGAGCTTCGTTGTGCGAGCCAGCCACATGTGATGACAATAAACCCATAGCTTGTGCTGTGCATGTGCATGTAGACACAAAGGTGCACTGCTGCTGCATATTGCACCCATTGTAGTGCACAGTATACCTGCCAGGCTACTTGAGACACAAGCCCAATACTACACCCAAGACTATAGCGAGCAGCTTATGCAGCCAACATGACAACAATGGGTCTATTGTACCCGCACAGGGGGCAAAGGTGCACTGGCCAAAGGGTGATCATTTTTCAGCGAGCGGCAACCGGCATCCAGTGTGACACTGCCATGCGCGGGTACATACATGCAGCAGCAGTGCAGCTCATAGACAAAGCATGCCCCTTGTACATATACATAGGTGAGCTGCTGTTTATGTGCATGTTTTGTTCAGACACCCACATGCCCTATAGGTGCTACACAGTCAGTCTCAATGATGCGCAGTACAAAGCTGTCGATTGTTAAAACAGCTTGCACACCTTGTGCCCGCATGGACAATGTATAGTGTAGGTATATGTAGTTGCTTGTATTAGCGCTGGCCTGTAAAATGAAGCTGAAAGCTGATCATCAAGCGCTCACACAACAGAACATAAGCGCATTGTCCATGTGGCTGCGCCCCTATGGGGTTGAGCTAGGTGGTTGTGTTTCGCAATCGGGCTTAATTTTGGGGCATCGCCGTTGAAACAAACATCAGGTGTTGCACTACTCCTCGGTGTAGGACGCCCTTTTATACAATAATGGCGTGCCAGCTGGGTTACGGTAGTAACAGTGACACAATACTAATAAATAATGCAGCACCTATAGTCATCATCAGCAACACACAAAAACCGGGTGTCATACCGGGTGGGTAAAATAGAATGATCTTTCGGGACAGTCACCACGATGAGACGCTTTATGAACTGTGCGACAGTGTCCAAGCACGCAACAGACAGGCAAGTGAGAGCGCACAAGATAATAGCGCGCCAAGGACGGACAGCCCGACCAAACGGTAACAATCAAGCAAGAAGTGTGCATGCACATTGTGGCATAGGAATGCACCTTGAAAACACGCGAATGGTCTCTCTGTCTCCCAACAAAGTTTGTTGATGATACAGACAGCCGACACAAGCGCATGCACGCACAAAACAATGTGCACCCATACAACTGTAAATGAGTGGCATTGACTACAAAGGCATACCTGCACATGCCAAACTGGTTATAGACTTGTGCATGCTCACGTGTGCGTTTGTGACATAACTGATTGCATAGTGCCGTACCTGTACACTGTACATATGTACATCATAGCTAAGCAGTTGTCGCGCACTGCATAGTGCACACAAGAGAGAGAGAGAACTTACCAAAAATGCTACTGTATTCTTTTAGCTGTGCACCACTTGTCACTGTATATTCCATGTAACTGTCATTCCGTGGCGGCCTTGAGGTGGCGAAAACACACGCGCAAACTGAAACTTGTGGCGCATTGAATGAATGAAAGACGATGGATGGCCAGAAGAATGATCACAGCACGCGTACATGCAGACAGTTTTGAGATCGAAAACACTCGGCGATCACAAGGCTTCGCTGTGATGAGAGCAGAATATCAAGATAATATTGGACTCAATAATGCAACGCAGCCTTGGACTGAGGTTACGGTACAAACACACACGCGCGTGTGCGCAGTCAATAAAAAGGACCGATAGTCGATAAAACAATCAAGTTACATCGAGCTGTCTATCGCTTATGGCGGAGTCGGTCTGTTTGGCACACATAAACGGATCGCTTTGACTGTATCGTGGTCAAACTCCAATAATAAGACAAAACGATATGACAAGGCAGTTATGGACTACTGTTACTACGTGCCTGCCTTGACCCTCACTAAATGAGGGAGGTTCATAACAAATGATAGAATATGGGACAGAAATTACATCAACTTGAGACTGTGGACTTCGGCCGCTTGGACCTGTTTGAGCAACTTGAGCGGGATCGCTAATCCTGACCGACCTTTAAGAAATTGGTTATTCTAGAACAGATTCCAACTCGACATTTCCATCCCATGTTTAAGTTTCCGAATCGTAATCGAAACTTGACCGCCTCATCTTGTGCTGCTTATCTACATCAACCAATCAACCGCACTGTAACTATGCAGTCGCATTGTCGCATATTACAAAAACGGCGTTTTGTGCGGGCAGCACACGTTGATTTATGGCAAACGCGCAAGATCGGTATCATCGAAGGTCGATGCCGCACACGATTGCATATACACACTCACTTTCACCTGTACGCCGTAACTCAACAATTATATTGCGTACTCTGCCGAAAACTTCTGTGCGCTTCTGCTTTACATACTGTAGATGTGCTCTTTTGTAAGGTTCCGAGGCACGCATGGTCATTTATCTATCATCGGAGAAGAAAAGGGTGCTTTTAGATGTTCACCGCGCCTCGGGGTTAATAAAATGGATCATGACGTGTGGAGGAACACCAGATAATGAGTAGCCGTACATGCCTGAGTGTGTCGTGAAACAAAACATGCGAAAACAACGCGCCCAGGACACAGGTGCCTAATCAGTAAGCGACATCTATTGCCTGGTTACAACTACACTACATACCAACAGGGTTGCAGTCACACGTTACTTGTACAACTCACTGAATCGAAATCAAAGTGCAGTCTATATGGGAAACGAAAGAGTTGCGCGTTTCTAAAATTTCATGTTTCCATAAAACAAAAGAATATGCTAGTGCGTGCTAGAATACGTGTGCTGTGTTTTTGGCCAGAACCAGTTACGATAGTATTGTATAAGCGAAGTTTAACTGCTCTTCGTAACTGTGTCCAAATATAAATATGCAATAGAAAGTGGAGACTTTTTCACATGTGTACTGTACATTATTATGCTCAAAGAATAGTGGGAAGCTTCACCAGTTGTTGCATGCTTTTGTAGTGTACCAGAACAATATGCAAAACAATGAAACCAGAAAGTAATTACTAATGTGAATATACGAGTACAAAATTTTTTATTACTTTATTTTTCACTTAGTTTCAGTTAGAAAATTGACTCGTTTACGCAACACACCGCAATGGGAAGTTCATTGTGTTTTTTTGCAAACAGGTCACAAACGGTCTTCGCCCAGTGTTTTTCGATCATGTTTCAAACCTAATGTTCATGATAAACTGTTTTTCAATTGTGTTTGTTGCTCGTTCTTAACTGTTATTAAATTTGTACAAAAACAGGGCGCAATGTGCTGCTGCTGTAAACTCACGACAAAGCATGAGACCTTCGTGTGGTTGGTGCATAAAACTAAAAGTTTCGCCTTGCGTTGTTTCCACCGTAATATCATTTGGCCTTCAATGTGTCTAAAATACAGCGCTAAATGATTGTCTTTCTAACTTTACCTGTACGCGCCTTCTCATAAACCGAAACATTGAACAAAATACTTGCTACCGTGTTACTGTAACGAGGCGCTGTGTGAACCTAACAAATTCAATTCAATGCTGCAAATATTAACTCTGGTGCACGTCTATGTAGTCTACCTTTTGTAGTATGTACTCATTACCCGTTTGTCATTTGTCGCGATGAAGGTTACAGTGGAATCACACAAAAATTGTATTTACTGTTTTCTAACAGGAAATTGTTTTGCTAATTTGCATTAACGCAGTGCACGTGGAGTTCAGAATGACAAAAAGAATGGCGGGGAAAACAAAACAACGGGTTTAGTGCAAAATAAAAATTGGGTACGTAATGAAGTTGACGACAAATGAGTCATAATTCGACTGACACGGACAGCTTGAACAATTTCAAAGCAAAACACCAAGAGTAAAACAACAAGTAAAAACAAAAGTGTTTACTCACCATTTCTGAATGTCGCTGGGGCAGAATAAAAGTTGGTTTGTTCGTTCCAAAAATCTGAGAATCGAAGTAGCGGTTCAGCGAACGAATGCCAATTCAGAAGAAATAACGGGTTTCCGATACACCTGTAATCGAGGAAAAACTTGTCCTTTTGTGATACTTTCCGTTGCTTTTGAAAAGTGAAGATTCTTCCGGCAAGAAACGTTTCATTTCGTGTTTTTTTTGTTTTCAAGATATCAAGATGAGTATACATATCTGCGCGCGTCAAAATTTTCACTTTAGAAGAGCAAACAAAAAAATCCGAACTCCACACGAAACAGCGAAGAGTGATGCAAGACACTTGTGTATGATGTGTTTCACTTCGACAGATATTCAACCGATTTTAGGCTGAACGAGGCTCACCGAAAGAGAGAACGACTTTCTTTTGTTCAATAAAAAAAAACAGAAAAAATGAAACCGAAACAACAAAACAAAGCCACCCAACAAACACATGTGCACCTGTTGTTACCCAGCACATGAATCCAAAGGAGTCCGGGTGCACCGATTGAGAGCAATAGAGAGACATCGCGCGCGCAAAAAACGCACATTCAAAAAGTGTAACAATGAAATAAAAGAGAGAATGAAACGCAAAAAATGGCACATAAGGCATACGAGAATTTATGAAAGTTGCATGCATACACCCCACACACGCGCAAACTCTCAGAAAGAGAAAACGTTCAAAATTGGCCCTATTCTGTTACAAACCATTGTTTGTGTCAAAAAATGCATGAACACAACGATTTTGTACATTTTAGCCTGCGTTCAGCCACAAAATGTCTGACAAAAGATCGAAAAACGCTTTGCTGTCAGACGAATGCTGCAAGTTTTGCGCACCTACCCATTTGGCTGGATGTCTATAATTGCTGAGGCCAACGCAGGTATGTGCATGGAAAGAAGATTACACCTATGCCATTTGTATTGTATATTTTGCTCACGTGTACATAGGGCTATGTAAGTTGAGATGTGCACGGGTGTAACGGAGGTTTTGAGAAAACAGCTTCGCGCTTTACAGATTCAACCAAAGATGCCCTGTGGTGTACGTGCACGATGGTCAAATTTACATGATTTTGGTTATTATATGTATGTATGTTCACTTGCTGCGCAGGTTGGCACAAAGAACCATGCTAGGTACATAGGCAACCAATTTTATTTTATGGGTGCACTTCACATCAAAGTCGAGGTGTGCATATAATTCATCAGTGACCAGCAAACCGAAACGCGTTTTGTTGCAGCGAACAATGAGAATGAAAATCGCAGAGAAAACAACATTGAAAACTAAAAATAAAAGCCCATGTGCATTCCTATATACATGCACAAACACATCGAAAATGAGTGAAATCAGAAATTGTACACACATACATAGAAAAACACAGATGATTGCATATGCGGGAATGGGTATAGCTTTCTGACACAATGGGTCATAACAACAACAATAACAATGGGTGCGGTGTGAAACGAGAATACAAACCTGCGCCATATAATGTACATATCGGGTTGGTGGGGAAGGGACACAAAGCACCATTGTGAAATCGAAACTGGGCCTTGTTGCTTTCGTCGATTGAAAGAAAACACGAGACCGGATAGATGGCAACGCAGCTGCTGCCAGTCATAATGGCTGGTGCTGTCCAAATCGCATTTGCATTTTACGACCGAAACATTTGTGGGTGCCGACTTGGGCTATTTTTGGATACACACTATATTGATGAGACCTGACAACTGCAAAGAAGTATGTCCGGGCATCACAACACAACACCAATAAAGGATAACAATGGATTTCCTGTGTGTGGAAGGTGCTGGGGAAGGGAATCATTTACAAATCGATTTGTACAAATCAATTGTCTGATTGTTTTGCAATCGAATCTGCGCACAATCGCTGTTTGTTCCCATTGATTGCTCGCAATGTGAACTGAATGTACTCAAGCATGGCGCACTGATACACAACGATTTTAAACATGCATCAAAGGGCCATTTATGACCATAACAACAATCAAAACCCGATTACGCGTGTTGTTATCAGTGACATTGTTGTCATGTTCGACTATATGGTTGACGACTAATTCATCTAAATTTTCAAACTTCCCTGTTTGCGCGCGCGTGCCCCGAGTGTCATATTATTTGTTTTTACGAAAATTCAATGTCTCAAAGTACACGGGCGTGTGACAGTGAACTAAACCCCTTAACGTATCCACATAATGCCTAACCCTATGACACTTTTGTTATACAAATCACAATGGAAAACGTCTATCGGTCTGGTCTGGGCCGATGCCTAATATTTTTATCAGCCACTCTTTTGTTCGCTAAATCATGACTAAGTCAGTTGGAATATTTATTTCGGCCAAAGATTGTATGCGCACAACAAGCATCGTGCATTGTTCGTCAAACAGCTAAATATCATAGCATATGCAGTCTCACACACAGTCGGTCTGTCGGAGCGGTGTTGTGCTTACACACCGGTTTAAAGGCACATAAAATGGACAAAAACGCGTTTCCTTTGTCATTTTTTGGACCGAACATGACAGATCCAGTTTTTGGCCAAGGGAGGGTCCAAATCCAAAACGTCACTTTATGGTGCTTGTTCCATTTTTCAACAGTCATTCTTACATAGTGCTTGCTTAGAATTTTGCGTTTTTTGCACCAAATATTATTCAAATGTGACAATGCGCGCGAAGCGCGCAAAATTTTGGCACTTTTTACGAGCGTCATAGCCAAATTTCATTGAAAATGGGCATATCTGACGTTGAATGCGCGATTTTTTTTACCTTTGAAGTGTATCAGAGTGAAAATCCTGCGATTTGGGGTCCTTTTTCATTGTTTCTTCCGAAACAGTCGCCCCCCTTCAGGGGCCAAATGGACCGAAGGGGAGCATGGCCCCTGTGCTCCTCCCTGGATCCGCTCTTTGGACAGAAGACTCGCAAAACGAGTGGGCGGTATTCAACACTGACAGCTGATACTGCGCTGAGTGAAAATATTTTGGATTGAGACCGTTTAGTGCTTTGTGGTGAATCAATCGGGGAAAACTGGGAACAGTTACGAATGAAAAGAAAAAATGGGATTATCGACACCAGTACTGAACAAACACCAGGAGACCAGCAACTAAGAGATCCAAAGAAATGACCTTCTGAACAGCATAATTCAACAGAGAAAACGCAAAAGGAATGTGTGTCATTCGCGGGGTCAAGCGTGTTGATTGAATACGATGTTGCAATAGAAGCTACCTGAGAGTGTGACCAGCTGGCTGGCTACACAAACAGACCAGCACTTCCTGAACACTATATGGTTGGTTGGTCGATAGTTATCAACGCGATGTCAGTCCAGTTTTTATTGTTCACCCCGTCTGACACGCAATGTTTGTAATCGGGCTCGCATCGATTTGCTATGTGAAACGAACGGCGGACGGAAAACGCACTTCTGCATCCGATGTGTTTGTGTACCTCGACCGGTTTTGTGCGCGCGCTAAGGGGCTCGCTGCTCTTTTTATCCATTATCACTCTGTGTCTACTGACCGACTGCAGTGTACACCACAAAACAGTTTTAACAACATTATGCAGTACTTTCCATTCTTCACGCGCAAAGACGTCTGTGGGCTAGTTTTCGGTTCCTCAAATGCCTTGATCATTGAGGTTCAGGTTCTGGATTCAGTTCCGGAACCCGAACCGGAAGACCAACAATTCCACGGGAAATAATGCCGGATGACTGTCGATGTGTTGCGTACAGCGAATTAGAAAAATACACACAACACGGCAGATAAGAACTGAACGAGAAAATCGGACCGCGCGAGTGCGCGCGCGAAACATTTTCAATTGGCCCCGGCTCGCGCTAAGCGCGCAGAATATCCAAGTTATCTACATTGCATCACATACCAGCAACAGAGGAACGTCCATTTCCACAGATATACTGGACATTGACTGTCCCAAAGTTACACATTACATAGAACAAAATGATGAAACATAATACAACATAACCTCAACCAGCCGGACGCAAACACAAAACCAACAAACACACTGTATTTGAGACTGTGACCGCGTTGTGTACTAACAAACACTTCCCGAAATATCACACTGCTCGCAGATACTAAATCGATGTTTGTTAACCGCTCAGCTGTTACCGCGTGTATAGGAAATAATGATAAAAGTTGCGCGTTGCAAATCAAACAAAACTGATAAAATTGTGGTCAAAAAAGAGTTGACACGCGCAGTATATACCTACCTACAGCCAAACAGAACAAAGGTCAAAACTGTTGCTGCATGATGATTAGAGATCCAACTTTGTAGAAAATGAAATGCAGCATGAACTTTCTCATGATGGACTTCACTGACCAGACTAACTACAAAGCACCTGTACGTATCCATAACAACGCAGCTAATCATAATAATACAGTAACCAATACAATAACAACGCCATAACAAATACATACTGTAAGTCAGATAAACGCAGCCCCGCGGGTCAAAGTGGCTCCATAATTTTGTAATTGATCATACACAAGGGCAGGAATTAGGCAAAGGGAAAATAAAAACCGGATTCTCACGAAGACAGGGTTTGGGGCACAATGGATGCACATGCAAGATAACAATCTGGTTATTGAGCTGATTGGTCCCCGAAGTTTTGGGGCCCGTTTCGAGCAGAATGTTGCGGTCAGAAATGTAGATAACGGTACCGCATAGGAAGCGCAAGATGCCATAGTTTATTACGAGGGGACCACGAACAGAACACGATAAATCATAAACATATTCTACTGCCACACAATAAACTGTACCGTAATGGTGTTAGCGAGATAATAAACTTTGTTTCTTGAGCAATTATGATATCCACTTGTTGTGTGGGAGACATCGGACTGTAAATGACTAAATGGGCTTGGCTTGTTGTCGAATATAATAAAAATGCATGATCCATAATGCGCATTTGCTGCACCTTTTACAATCTGGTATACACAATGGGTTACTTCGATACAGTAACCCACTATCTCCCAAGAACCAGAACACCC
>JASAMV010003164.1:0-11320 GCA_030248065.1 Rhynchonema sp. JSB1_4
AATGTGGCCTAAAACACTAAGTTCGCGCGCAGCGCGCGATTTTTCGCCTATTTGCAGACAAATATGCTAATTTTATGCAATTTTAAGCCAAAAATGAATGTTTTGGGTGAAAAGTTAGGTGGGGCGGCAACCTACCTACTGTACCAGGGGAGGGGCGGCAACCTACCTACTGTACCAGGCGAGGGGCGGCAACCTACCTACTGTACCTTGGGGGGGGGGGACCCCCCCCACCCCCCCCCCACCCACCCCATTGGATGAAATCAAAAACTGTTTACGACAGATAGATGAATTTGGGGGAACCCCCCCCCCCCAAGTACTACCCTGCTGCCCCTCGCTATAGACCCGCAGTGGGCGCGGGGGGGGGGGCGCAAGGGGGTTACCCCCTAGTATCCGGTATCTTGATTTTTTCACACAGGGGTATCCGGTATCTTGACTTTTTGTCCAGGGGTATCCTACCCTAAAATTTTTCCGAAAACCGTAAAAATCGCCCATTTCTTACCTCTAACATGCTCAAAATCGCTTGCCCGCGCAAGCATAACCCCAAAAATGACCATTTTTTGCGCTTCCAATACCAATTTTGCTCAATTTTCCTCCAAAAAATTGACGTTTTTTTGAACAACCCCCCCTGGGTATCCGAAATTTATTATTTTGGGAGGCAACCCCCTGGTATCCGAGATTTTTCATTTTGGGTATCCGGTATCAGAAAATTTTGGATTTTGGGTATCCGGTATCCTGACTTTTTGATTTCCCAACGACACCACTGCATCCGATCAATGTAGTTCCTGGTCCGGGCGGGGGGGAAGACCCAAATGCAGGAAAGAGTCACCCATTTTTGGCCCTTTTTGGAAAAAAATCTTCATTAAAAGAGTATTTTGGCGACTTTTGAGAACATTGACCTAAAAATCACACATTTTAGGCCCTAAAATACGCAATTTAGGCCTAAAAATGGCAATTTTAGGCAAAACTTGAGGGAGATAGTGTGCCCGGAGGGGGAGATAGGGGGATAGTGTACCACCAGAGGTGGAGATAGCGTACCCGAGGGGGAACCCCTGCCCCAGGAACTACACTGCATCCGATGAGAATTACCGCAAGCACCTACGGCCGCGGCGACAGCGGCACGCGCGTCTACGACGCGTTGCGCGCTGCGTGCACCGACCAAAAAAAACGACGGCCGATCGCCCACCACTCACATCCGGCGCAAAAACATCCCCTACCCTATGGGTCAAAAACCTATGCCCAATACCAATCCAGAAAACCCCAATACCAAACCAGTACCAAGCCCAATACCCGACTCAAAACCCAATACCAAACCAGTACCAAACCCAATACCCACCTAATACCAGGCCGAAAACCCAATACCAAACCAACAGCAGGACCAATACCCCATACCCAATATCGGTACCAACCAATACCCAATACTCAATATACCAATACCAACCCAATACCAAACCCAATACCAGGCACTTCAGTAGTATTGATTTGGTATTGGGTATTGCATTGGCATTGGTATAGTAAATTTCTAATTACACTGCCTCATGCATTTGTACAGGCGCAGGGAAACTCCCGTTCAAATCAGCAAGCTCAATACAAGTCAACAAGCCACACAGCTGTCTCGTGTGCGTTTCGAATGTTTCAGTCATACACAAGCTGTGTGTGTCAGCTGCGTGGCTTGTTAGCTGTGTGTTGTTTGTTGAGCTTGTTGACTGACTCGACTTCGAACGGGAGTTGCTAAATATGCGTCTGTAAAAATGCATGAGGCAATGAAATTAGATAATATGTCTCACCTCACTCGGCATAGCTATTTAGTATTGGTACAGGACCGGTATTGGTATGGTATTGTGGGTGTTGGTATTGGGTGTCAAAAGTGGTATTGAGCCCAGGCCTTATGTCCAATTATGGTATTGGGTATTGGTATTGGTAAGCTGGTCTGGTTTAGTATTGGGTCTGCCTAACTGCCTGTATTGAATCAAAATCAAGACCCAAAAAACCGGAGGTACCGGAAAAAACCGATACCGATACCAAGCGCAACGCACCCAACCCAATACCAAACCCAATGCCGACCCAATACCAGACAGAAAACCCAATACCAAACCAATACTAAGACCAATACCCAATTTACCACTACACAATACCAACCAATACCAAACCCAATACCAAACCCAACCAGGCACTTATGCAGCAGCATACCTACATATAATGGCTTCGAAGCCACATTCATGGCTTGGACTTGGACTTGGACAACAAATTCAAATCAACCTTCATAATTCACCTGGTCGCCAAGGTCGTCGGATGCAAGACGCTGGTCGAAATTGGTCCACGGCCATGCATACATCTTCATTCATTTTTGAATTAAGCCAGGAATATGCGGCGAGTGCCATTTTAAATTAATACAAGCATAAAATTACGGATAAGCTGCGAAAACGGTAGCAGTACCTAAAATTTTCTCTCTCAATTCAAAAGGAGGAAGTGGCGGAGACCACAAAACAACTAAACATTGACAGAAAATAATACACATGCGGTGCGGAGACTACAAAACAATTGGACAGTTGCGGAGATGACAATTATAGATGACCTTTGTAGACAACAAGAATAAAGGCGGAGTTTGGGTCATAGGCTGTTACGTATGTAGTCATCAATTGCTGCATGCTGTTCATCATTGTGCGATACTGGTGCGAACTTCCCACTTCTCCTGCTGATCTCATTTTTGTTTTTGGGTGTCTTTGAGTGCGCAAAAATTTTTGGGGAAGAAGAAAATGCCCTCCAATTCGACCCAACTAAATTAAAAAAAGCCTTTTTTTTGGGGAAATGGCAGGCGCCTTTTTTTCCTTCTCCCTAATTTAAACAAATAATAAATTTTTTACGACGTTTTATGTCCATTGTTCAACGGTGATACGTACATGTATGACATGGCTCAAATAAAATAACGTGTAGAATTGAAAATAACCAATCACCCACATGAACGGGTCATCATACCCGTAACCAATGTACAAATGGGTTCAGAAATGATTTTCCGATTTTCTAACCGCCATTATTTTCCTGATTCTCAACCGGTTCAACGGCACTGCATGCGGCTGGATCGATCATCGACGCACATCATGTGCGGTCACAGCCGACCTATTCGAGTATCACAAGTATCCAAAGTTCCTCAAGATCCGATTCGATTCCGAGTTGTGCTCGGTGCGACACACGGCAAGCCACTGTCCGATATCTGCTCGGTTGTAGATGTATATCAGCACGCTGTGAATCAAGAACTAATGACGTCCATTGCGCTCACTCCTGAGCCATAAACCTGGCGTTTTTCTCATCCAACGACTTGGCTAGGTTTTGCTGCAGGGCGATTCGGGCGGACCGGTCGTCTGCCAGATAAATGGCAAATGGGTGTTGCACGGCATCAATTCCTATTTATTGGTGCCAAGAGGTGTCGACCAGATGGAAAACTACACGATGTGCGGTGACCCACGTGGTACAACTTTTTTCGGGAAGGTTGGTGATCGCCACAGCAGTTTCACGGCTGCATGATTCTGTTACATGACCGACAAACAACAGGTTTTAGGTGCATAATTTCGTAAATTGGATACACAATCACACCAGCCAGGCGTACAAAAATGAGCACGAAGCTCTGAAAGAACTGTAAATCTGAACATTTTAGGTCAGGTCAGTATGGTTTTCGTATACCCGCGTCCACGTGCGCGATGCATGATCCATTCACCTGGATCCAGGGGGTTTATGTTTGTGTCAGTCTGTGTATGTACTGTATATGTGGCTTGATTCCATGAGTGAACAGCTGTTTCACAATCGCATGGTTTTATGCCGATTATGTATAATACCATGTCATCTTGTGGATATGTATATCCACAAATGATGACATGGTTCAGACAACATTTTGAACACGTGAAAGAATCACTGCCCAGGTATGCATATACAATCTGATCGGGTGATACGTGACACCGACGGTTTTCGTTCTTGTGCCCGTTCGTGTCTGCACAATGCGTGGTACAAAATTCCTCTTAGACCTTCCGCCGGATATCAATGTCAACCGACTACTAAGATATGTATCAATATGAGAACAGAACATCGCATCATGATGTGCACTTCAACGTCGTGTATCTTCTTCAGTTTTTTTACACATGCTGCGAACACGCAGTTAATAACTGTGATCAGGGTGAAATGATAACGCGTAAAACTGTGCGTGTCACGTTTGCGCACGCTTTGTGTTCTGCGCGCACGAGTTCACTCCGCAGTCGTTTTATGGTTTCTGTTCTGCACGTACAGGCACAACAACAACGAAACTTGAACAGCGTGAAAACTTCAAAATGCACCTAAGATTCAGTTGTCACATCAAAGCTTGTCTCTTCCTTCAACTCTTGCTTCGAACATCAGCCACCGAAAATGACGTCGAGGCAGACGATGAGACGCCCCAAGGCTACTGTGAGCGAAACAGAGCGATTTTCGACTCAGGCTGTCCCTACCTGGGTCAAGACATCCGAAACGTTCAATTTTGTTCGGATTACAAGCGAACTTGTGGGAATGCGAATTTCTGTGCGGACAAATTAAGTGACTTCGAGTTCAGTTGCGTTGGAGTTGACATAATCAACAGAGACAACGGCATTCTTTGCGTCGAATATTCCCGAAAATGCCAGCGTCCAATCACATTACCGGAACGATTCCGGCCGTTCACCCTGCCAAACAGGCAACCAGCCTCAGAACAGGACCTGGGCTTGCTCCCAGATGGTCGGCGTCCCATTAACCCGTTTGCAAGGCCCGGGATCACCCCAGCCCCTGTGGACCCAAATGCCGGCTTGGCCGACACTATCCTTGAACTACAACGGACTTTCAAAGAAATTCAGTCTCCAACCAGAATTGAACCGGCCACTTGCGAGTCCGAAAAATCACTTTTCGATCTGGAATGTCGACAGACGACCGTGAAGATGGCCTATGGATTCTATTGTGGCGAAATGGAACGCAAATGTGGATACGTAGCTGGACCGCCATCATCGTTTGGTTAGCAAGCATGGTTGTGCAGGCAGATCTATCAGATCCTGATTTGGTGGGTGCTGTTTTGACTTGGGGTTAACTTTCGTCAGGCAAACGCGCCCATCGGTGTCTTTGCACAGCACTCGCGTCTGCTCTACAACCATTGTCCAACAGGCTAGCTGATGTTTCACAGTACGAAGCACAAGACGTGTTTTGAAGTCAAAATCAAACAAACCTGATCCTGAACCAAAAACCCAATCGTGATGCCAGGAAAGTGCATACCGCGCTGCGATTCAGCAGTTTGACCAACGTAAACCAACAAGCAAGTCATGCACTGGGTTCAGGAAACTACTGAGTGAAACATCAGCCAGCCAGAATGGCAATTTCAGCGCCGGGTATGTCCGACTCGCGGAAGCGTCGTTACTGTAAGTCATACGAAGACCAGGCGTACTTGCGATGTTACGCGACGCGCAACGGAATCCGATCCGAACATCGCGAGGACTGCAGTGCGTACACGAGGGACTGCTTCAAGTATTACTATGATGATCAGATATTGAAGAAGATCGTTAGGTAAGAAAGACCATGAATAGGCAATACGAACATGAGCTCGATTTCGCAGCTGGCAGAATAGTGAAACATTCTGACGTGGCTGCTGATTTGGGAAATGTTACACGTTGAAGAATACAAAATGGAGCGTGAGGATTTTCTCTTTCTATTCGTTTTGAACACACACCACCTTCGAAATCGAGCTCGTGTTGGAAAGTATGCCTTTATGTGTTTCATTCCTTTTATTCTATATTTAGGTCATAGTCTAAACCATATCATCTTACTATCTAATTGAGTTTGGCGCTATAATACCAATCCTGATTATTGCACCAAATACAGCAGATTTGAAAATCGAATGTAGCGGCGGCGTCCACTTAAATGACCCTCGATATCATGAGTCTTTGAGAACGATAATTTTTTCAATTTACCCATAGTGAATGTTGTTCCTGGGCGATGCCGATCACTGGGCACGCTGCACTGCCATCGATCCGATTGCAGTTTTGCCAACGGCGGTACGAACATCATCCCGCTGGGCAACTGGTATGTCGGCGGGTTGCCCGTTGTCGAGGCCGTCGGTCTGTCAGGCAGTCTCGACCGTGTGTCCTATGGCGCCTGGGGTGGCGGCGCACAACACACTGAGGGTGTGCCGCCATTCTTCATCACACGCAGTGCTGCTGGCGCTAATTGGTGGGTGACAGCATGCGTTGAAACATCACGCACTGTAGCTGTAGCTTGTTACTTCTGAGTTTATACAATGTCAATTGTGCTAAGTGGTTGTCCGTTTCGACCGACCCTCGCAGACGGGCGACGATGCACGAGCTGAGCGATGTCAATGCATCAGCTGACCAAACTTATCCCCCAAAACACTGGTTTTTCATGGCCACGACATAACGATCCCATGGTGCAATAATCCAACGTCACGTTTACAATTCAGGATCGATGGCGGTTACGGTCATCGGTCCGGCTGGGAGGCTCCATTTGTGAGCAGCAGCAGCGGTCGGGTGGCGAACTTTCCATTGCGAACTCTGCTTGGCACAAGACCTAATGCGCATTCAGCCCGACCTGGTGCTTTCTTTGAACCGTGGAGAAAAGCTTGATCAGTGATGTTTCATGCATGTACTCACGCTTCGTATGAAATGCCGGGGATGAAATAAAGCCTTAAAATTCCATTTTTTGTTGTATAAAGCTTGGTTTACACACATTATCGTTGATGACATAAAAAGTACAGAATCGAAGACCTTGTTTCTGACTTAGGTACGTTTGCGTTGGAGCACAGATGTATAGATTATTATAGTACTTTCAGGGTTCACTGAATTTTGGTTCCGGTTCAGTTCCGGCTCCGGAAACCTCCGGATCGAAAAGCTAATGTCACCATCATATTTTTCAACGCGAAAACCGAAAGGCATGTACAGTACCGCAACCGCACACATGAAGTAAACAATAAAGCCAGTCTTATATGCAGCACTTTTCAGGCTTAGGGCGGGCGAATCCGGAAACCGGAATCGTGAAATATTTCCGGAACACAGAAATATTTTTGCATGTAAATTATTTCCGTATTCCGGATTTAACCCAAGTTCGCCCTTAGCACGATTGAGTTCTGGATTCAGTTCCAGGTCCGGGTCCGAAACTTTCCAATATAAAACCGGTGCCACCATCGGATTTCTCGACCTTGAAAACCTAAACATGTGCCACACACATTGTCTTGACGATTTAGCTACTACTACCATTCTGCTCTTGGCATTCTCGGTCGTCAGTTTAGGTTCCAGTTCCGGCTCCGGAAGTTTCGGATCGAAAAGCTAATCTCACCGTGTTGGATTTCTGGACCCCGAAAACCCCCGTTGTTCGCGCTGTTTTTGATAACATGTATTTCAAAGTTTATGACGGACTTTTGTCGGAAAAAACTTACCGAGACTACAGGAGAGCGGTTTTGCGCTCTTTGAGACACGTAGGGTACCATAGCCCCGGAACCCCCGAACCAATAAACTTTGTTTGGCACAGACACGTCGCCTAGCTGTAGCTGTATTTCAGCGTAAGTGCAGGCCGAATTGGTGCTGTCTTGTGAGAACAGCAGCTGAAGTAAATTTCGCTGCCGGAAACAAGACCGCTCAACCGGGATACGCGCTACCGAGCATGTCCCGACTATACTTTCGAGATATACTAGACTGTCTCAGCGGCCATAATATTTGTCAAATACAATAGCGATCTTGCACCGCCAACAGGTGAAAAAACAACGGTTAAGTAACGGAGCGCTGCGCTTGTAAATAGTACTAAAATAACAATTGTGCCGGAGAAGTTCGAATACTGCCCCCGCATTGCAGAAGGACTTTGGAAAGTGCAGAAGGCTGTTCTCAGAAAAGCAAACCATGCCAAAGCAGTAACAATGTCATCGGCACAGCAACTTCTAATGAAGACCCACGACACATGTTTTGTGCTAAATGGGTCATGATTATGGATGATAGCCGAACGATGCTCGCTCTTTCACTCAATCACACCAGCAGTTGTAATTGTGGTTGCAAATGACACGTACAGCCCCGGTCAATATCGGTCAATGTCACGTGCATATCATTATCGATTAATATCATGTATGAATATTTTAGCAGGGCTGGGCAAAAAAATTATATAAAAATACAGTGTCTTGAGAAAAATTTAGAAAGATTTTTCAAATATTGTTCACGAACAACATGGTCCAAAACGTCTAAAATGGCCTATTAGACGTTATTTTTGTCATATCTCTTCACAAGGTCGAAAAATTTTCTCCACAAAATCACCTGGCGCTTGTTTTTCGTATCTGAGATGCTTTAATAATATATGTATATTGTACTTTCTCATGATCTGTCCCCCATGATCATGTGCGTGCATCCAGGGGCGTACACAGGTTTCGAGCGGACTATGGGCTAAATTGAAATCGTTTTTATTCAGTGCTTGTTCCATTTTGAAAATACGTTTTTATCTAGGGCGATTATGGCATGATTGTGTTTGTGTTGTTTATTTTCTGTTTATCATTCTGAGCTCCATCAGCAATGACAATTGCTACAAAGGAGGGGATCACAGTAATCCAAAGGCTAACAATTCAGTCCGGATCAGCGATTTTCTGGGATCAGTTACCCTTAGGTCCATAGGACTTATCACCGTCAGCAACAGAGTCGCAGTCAATCTCAGTAACCAAGCCATGGCTCTATTTAAGTGCGCTCCTGTCGCTCCACCTTCAAATTGCTTCAAAAGGCAACCATGTTCGCGCTAGGGTTTCGCTTACTGCAATCTTCTCAGAAAGTTCTGTTGTTCAACTGCTTGGGAGGCTCTTGTTGTCGTTCGTTTTCGCAGGCCATCGGTTTTGTGATGAGTTCACATCCCACGATGGAGCGCTTGTGCTCTTGAGTTGTATTTTGATTTAGATTGTTCAGAAGTTTGCTGTTGTGGTTGAAATTGGCTTGGTCAGATCCGGGTCAGTTTCGGTAAGGGTAGGGTGACTGTGACTTGAGAGATCAAGCAAAGTTGGGCCAAATCCCACCTCACGCACCCCGCGCCCCCCCCCCCCGCGCCCCCCCCGCGCCCCCATGTATTTGATGTAAAACGAGTTGTGTGCGGTAAAACGGGCAAATTACAGGGTGTGTTTTAATTTTCGGCGGGAAAATATGCGCACCCCGCGCTCCTTTTCTACTGTTAGGCCCATCACGCGCCCCTTTTCTAGTGTAGCCTGCCTGGCTGGCGTTGCTGTTCAGTCTGCATATAAGTCAAGGCCCAGCCCGTGCATATAAGTGAGAGACCCACCCGCGCCCCTCTTCCTATCATCCCCACCCAGGTAGCACGGATGTCTGCTGCGTGTAGAACTGCTGTGTGCACCCAACAAGGGTCCGTCTCGGAGCCGGCTAGACCTAGCTTGCCTGGATCCCCCTCTTCCGTTCATGTTTGCGATACCGCAACATTTATGAACACACCTTCATTCAGAACACATAGTTAAGTTACAGTTAGAAAAGTTATAGGTAATGTTTTTTTTGGCAATAACATTTATGAACTTTTCGTCTGAACATTTATGAACCCAGCTTCCTTCAGAACAGATAGTAAAGTTATGATTGAAGTTAAAGTAATGTTTTTTGGCAGGTAACATTTACTAACTTTTCGTGTGGACATTTACGAACGCACCTTCATTCAGGACAGATAGTTCAGTTACCGTTAGACCAGTCATAGTTAACGTTTTCTGGCAGACAACATAATTATGAACTTTTCGTTTAATTATTTATGAACACAGCTTCATTCAGAACAGATAGTTAAGTTACAGTTAGCAAAGTTATAGTTAATGTTTTTTGGCAGTAACATTTATGAACTTTTCCAATCCGAATCAAAACGAATCAAAATTATTCGACAGCTGTACCACTATCGCCTTAAAAATTAATAGTACGTAACAAGGCAGGCGCTAAGATATCTAATACTGGTGCAGGGCTCGCGGACGCAAAAAATGTACTTGTATAAGGCGCTGTGCACCTCGCGTGCATGGTGACACTGCTGCTGGACGAAAGTGTGACTGCCAATCCCTCCGCTTGGTGACTGTGAACTGTGAAAATGCGTGGATGCATTCTGAAAACGTGATTCTCTTGTATTGAATTCGAAAATAGAGACTCGTTTCGTCGCTAGCAGTCAGAGGATATTTTGTTGTTTATTTTGTTGCGCCGTTGATTTCCTTATTGCCGTTTTTACATTCCGTTTATTGTCTTAACCCCGGATAAAGTGTGCTGAGCTGAGGCTCACTGGGTCATTCAGTTCTAGCAGCGCGAGAACTGCAGAATTGCTGCAGCCAGCTGACTTGGCTGGCTTGTCTGTTTGCATTTATCTGTGTGTGCGAATTTCAGGTCAAACCTTTTCCTTTTCTAGCTTTCAGAGGAAGAAAAGAAGCTCGAAGAAAGAAGACAGAAGCCGAAAGGAGCAAGAAAGAAGCCGAAGGAGCAAGAAAGAAGCCGAAAGGAACAGGAAAGAAGGACCGCAGAAGGTCGCAGTGTTCCTGTCGGATTCGGTCAAGAATCCGACAGACGATTGTGGACGATTGGAGAGTTGTTTGGTTGAGTCAGTGGCTGCACTGGGAGTGTTGCCCGGCTGTGCACGACGAGACCGAGAGTGCGCGGCTACCCTGCGGGAGTGTCTGGATGGGTGTGCTCCCACACGATCACAGCGTCAGCTACCAATGAACCGCACCACGCAATTAGCAGAAGCATACCAGCGTACAACACTTACTCGCATTGAAGCGGTGATCCTAACCGCGTCGGTTCAGTGACCACGCTCTGCGTTTGCAAGCGGGCCAAAAAGACCGGAAAGCAAGAACGTGCGCAGCGTGTGCATCCATGTTGGACAACGGTAGGTTGCCCTTAGGTCGGCAAGTAAAAGCGACGAATTAGGAAGAGGAATATGATGACGCAAAAACCTCAGTTGCCAGATAAATGTACCGCGTCTAATCGCATCTATCAAGGCGTGCGTCATATCGGTTATTACACCAGCCCACCCACTGAGAACCTGGCTGTACCGCAGCCACAGTAACACATTAATGACCGGTGAAACTAATATTGGTGATTACCTTGCAGGTAACAAAGGACAAACGTCTAAGGCCAAGCCATGGCAGAAAACGCACATAAACATTTCTCAAACAGTTTGCGAATGCCATGTGGTGGTTCACTTTTGAAGAGTTAATTTAAACGTTTCGCAAACCGAAACAGGAACGAGGGACGCCGTGTGGTGTGGTAATTCTGTAAGGAACGCTGTTGTTGTAATTGAATGTAAGTAAATACCTAATTTCAAGTTTATAAATATTATCTAC
>JASAMV010003167.1:0-55006 GCA_030248065.1 Rhynchonema sp. JSB1_4
CCTGCAACGAACAGCCTTGTGCAATTCTAAACGAAATCACCAAATATGTATGCTCACCTGCTCATGAGCCACGATTTAGTCTGATGGGATATTGATATCAACAGAAAGTGAATTGCATATCAGCTTTTTGGTCGTTAAAGATAACAAATGAAAGTTCAAGTGCGGTTTGAATGGTCCATTAAAATGTAGTGTCAATTACAGGATTTTCCGTTTTTTGCATAGCACATCGTACGTGGGCATGATAACAGTGGCGATAGCAACTGCGAATTCAGCTTCCTGTGCATAAGGTCGCTTACGTTTTGTCAAAAAAGTCCTCGGAACTCAAAATATCAAACAAATCACGGCTTGAACATGAAAGTACGTACGCACTGCGGCGTCGTATCAAATAAAACAACAATATCGTGTGGTATAACATAACCAACGCCTAACTTTTACTCAACCAGATTCTTGGTACTGTACTATCTGCTCACTTCAACTAACACATTCATCCACCACATCAGTGGTTTTGTTCAGAAAAAAACGTACTGTGCTGTGTTGAGGCCATTAATCCGCCCAAAATCCTAATAGCTTCGTAATCTCGATTGTTTGATGGGATGACACAATGATACTCGCTGGCTAAAAATTCTCAGGTTCATATTTCTGCAGCACCGAATTATGGGTCATACTCAACTTCATAGCTTGTCGCACCCAAGTCTCACTATTTTCAATATCCCCATACCGGCGCGTCATGGATACGGCTCATGGTGACAAAGCAGCGCATACAAAACCAAGCTTTTTCCACGTGAGGTGCTAGGTAAGTACTGTACGTGTATACCACACAAACATGTAGGTATACAAGAAGAAAAATGCCTGCTGTCGCGCGGCAAGAATCAGACCATGGCGCTTTGTATTACGCTGGTCGCATATAAAACACCTATACAAGATTGTTTACTCCCCAAGAAAAAAAGATATCAGTGACTACGCACAGGAGCAAAAGGCGGCTAAAAACATTACCGAAACAGAAGAAAAGCTTATTTGCCAAAAAATGAACAGGATTTAGAAAGAGGCATTGCATTCAATTTAAAAAGTGAATTAAAAAGTGATGCGCCTTCAGGGAACCATATTGCGTCCAATAGCGCTATGAGGCGACGACGGCAAGCTGTCACAGGTTCGATTGGTACTAGTAACGGCATAAAGAATGGGTAAAACCATTATGCGCCGGCCGAAATATGGTTCCTTGATGGCGTATCGCTTTTTAATTCACTTTTCAAATTGTACGCAATGCTTCTTTCAAAATCCTGTTCATTTTTGGCAAATAAGCTTTTCTTCTGTTTTTGTGATGTTTTTAGCCGCCTTTTGCTCCTGTGCGTAGTCACTGATATCTTTTTACTTTGGGTAGTAAACAATCTTGTATAGGTGTTTTATATGCGACCAGCATAATACCGAGAACCATATCCTGATTCTTGCCGCGCGACAGCAGGCATTTTTCTTCTTGTATTTTTGTTTTATGTCCAGTAAGCGCATTTTCTCATTCTGTTGACGGAAAATACGTATGATCATACAGATAATTCGTTCACTATACAGAGGAATTCACTATGTAGAGGTTCACCTTGTGTGGTGGTTTGACTGCATTCATGTTACTGTTTACACCAACCAAGTCAGAGGTAAAAAAGCGATGTCACGATCGGATTCCCGCACCCCAGAAACATAAACAGCTGACACATTATTGGAGATCAGAACACTATTACACTATTTATTCGCATTGTCTTAAATGGTCAGACCAGTATTGTGCGACTTATTTGCATGGCTATATACTGAGTTCCGATTCCAGTTCCGGTTCTGGCTCCGAAGAGCTCCGGATTGAAAAGCCAATGTCACCATTAGATTTGTCGATCCCGAAAACCTATATACTGTGTATGCACTGTCTTTATGACTCAGACAAGTATTGTGCGACTTACTTGCATGGCTAAATATTGGGTTCGGGTTCCAGTTCTGGTTCTGGCTCCGAAAAGTACTGGATCCAAAAACCAATGCACTGCCGAGTCTCGACCTTCAAAACCCTCGGTACCGTGCAAATTTATCGTCCGATGTATCCCTTAGTTTTTGGTAATGAACTTTTTGCCGGATAAAAAGAAAGAAAGAAAGAAAGAAAGAAAGAAGAAGAACGTTTTTGCGCCTTTTGAGAGGCGTTGGGTACCGTAACTCCACGACGCCGGTACCGATCAACGTCAAATTTCGAACGCAGATGTAGGGTGGCCTAACGCACCTTGTGTTTAAAAATATTGAAACCATCGGTGGAACCACTGGCTGGCTGGTGTTTTGTTGTGAAAATTTTTGCTGCAGGCACTAACTCCGGACAACCATGTATGGGACATGCGCTACCGCGCATGCCCCGATAATGATGGCTTTGGCTCTTTGGGCTTGTGGTCCCACATTCAAGTTTTCGGCTTTGCTTTGATTAACGACGTGATTGTATGCGCGTAATGCTCGCGACGCGATCAGGCCTGTGACGTTTGTTTAGTTTTGTATTCAAGACCGGCTGGCAAAATCAATTTGTTAATCTCAAAGAAAATCATAAAAGTTTGTTGATGATGTCACCATTTACCAACACTCATGGGCATGATAACAAGCGATGCAACAAGCACGACATCATCTTAACCTCTCATGTGATGCATGGGCTTGTTCACAGGTACATACAGGGCAATAACAAAACTGTGAGCTTACATTCTTGTGCTGGGCTGGAAAAGCGCGCAACAACCAGTTTTTGCTCGAAATAAGAACAGAAAGACATTCTTCAGTTTGAAAGGATCACAAGAGCCAGCACGCGTGTGACATGTGTCAAGCCTGGGGGATTGGATGTGTCCCTTCAGGGTCACTTCTTTGTTAAAGGGCATATAAAACTGGCGTAAAATGGCACTATTTTGCGCAGAATTATACAATATGGATCGAAGCGCCGCAAAAGGGCAAACACATGAAGATCTGACCCTTGGCATTTTGGTCCTCTCATTTTATGTAATTGAAACAAACAATTTTGAAGGGTTCCGTGTTTCGAAAACGAAAGGATGCTACTTGGCTTGTGGCGTTCTGGTTTGAAATTTTACATAAATTAGTGTTATGAAAGTTTTACTTGCTGGTCAAACTGATATACTCAATAACACGGACACCACACGCGACTTTGTAACACACGGATTCTGAGCTGCAGCAAAGCACAAATTACAAAAAAACGGAGTAAACATAATTTATAACAATGCATTTTTTCAAATTTGTGAAAGACACAACAACGTGCTATAGTTGTAACAGTACTTGTAAAAAATGTGCATTTATGCAATGTAGATAAATCACTGGCAGTGTTCAGGCTAAAAAGTGGATCAAACTAAGATAAGCACCGCATAAGTTTTGTGTGACTGAACAAAACGGTTCAAAACGTGCGATAAAACTTTTTGGTAATTTGTGCACAATAAATAGTGCAAATACATACATGAACCGAACCGAAATACATACATATAACGGCACCAACGACTTTCAGACATTACAGTACATGATATGGATACCTCTGAGCGCAGCTACTTTCCCTGACGTTTCATGAAGCTCAATCACAACACAGTATTGCGCAGTCTACCCCTCCATAGTGACATTTTCGGCCCGGCATTTTCGGTCACAAAGAAAAAAACCGGAGAGATGGTAAATTTGGAGGAGGGAAGGAAAACTTTCTATTCCGTATGGGGGTTCACTGTAATAGAGGATCACCATAAAGAGGGCACACTGTAGTTGCTCAGCTTACAACCCCCTATTTATGTACATCTACGCAAACGACTTCGACTTTTTATGTAATAAAGATGTCCTCTCATCAGTCGTCTTATCTTTCTCCGTCTTTCTACGTCTTTGGTGATCGGCGTTTTCCGAGTCGCCAATTTCCGTGTATCCGTCAGTTTCTGCTTTGGCACGGCGCCAAAGATCGGCGACTTGTTCAACGGTTTTCCCTGAGGTTTCAGGTAAATACAGGAACAGGTAGATGAATGATAGTAGCTCGATGGCCATGAACGACAGCCAAACGTGCGCGCCAAGGGTGCGCTCCATGAATGGGAAGAGTAGTGATTGGATGATGGAGCCGAGCGTGCCCAGCCACATGGAGATTGATATGGTCACGGCCTGAAACATCAGCCAGCTGGACAAATTGGATTGGTGAACGTCAAGTGACTACCAACATCTCCTATGGGCATGATAACAACAGGCATGCGACAAACTACAGTACCAGCTGCAACTCTGGGTGAATTCTGCACGTATAGTCCAGCCACGAACTCATGAGACGACTTTTTTTTTGAAATTCGCTTGTGCGGATCCAACAATGTTCCGGTTCCACGTATTTCGGAAATGAAAGAAAGAGAAACGCACGTATTTTTTAAAAACACGCTCTCCACTCGGTGCGTAAATTCCCTTTTGACTCCCAAAACATTTGTGTGCTGAACAACGCTGCTGTTCGCGTAAGCACGCAACAAATTGAGGTCAGCCAGCTGGAACTTGTCATCATCTCCCTCAGCCAATCTCTTTCTTTTGTTTGCGAAAACACGTGTATCTGGAGCATTTTTGAATGCGGCCAAGCAAGCTTTAAAAAAAGTCGTCTCATGAGCTGGTGGGTGGACTATACGCATACAGCACGCGTACGTACGCGTGCACGCCTGTGACGCCTTTGGACAGAATGCACACACAAAAGTATAGGAGGCCGAGTACACGCGCGTGCACTGCGTACACAGTGTTGAAGCGGTCAAAGGCGTGCCTGCGGTGTACGCGTACGTACGCAGGCGTACGGCGGGCCGCGTACGTACGCGTACACCGCAGGCACGCCTTTGACCGCTTCAACACTGTGTACGCAGTGCACGCGGTGTACTCGGCCTCCTATACTTTTGTGTGTGCATTCTGTCCAAAGGCGTCACAGGCGTGCACGCGTACGTACGCGTGCTGTATGCGTACGTGCAGAATTCACCCAGAGTTGCAGCTGGTACTGTAACGTTGTTGCGCTCTTGCACAAGCAGCGACGTTTTGCGCGAGAATAAAATCAGCTTGCATCAGGAGTCCGTTGCCATCTGGTGCATCAGCAATGACGATGACCTGGTTCATCAAAACATGATGCCAGTTCATCATATCAGGTACCATTGGGCATGATAACAAACACGTGCAACATTGGTTAGGCCTCATCCTGTGCTTACGTTGAAGCGCACTAGGTTTGACCAGCGTAAAAATTGTGATCGTTGCTCTGGAATCAATGAAGTGGCTTTGATGCTGCTCAAAGCCAGTGTCACACGACACTATCACAAACTGCTCCGTTCTCCAAATAAAGACCACAAATTCCCCCGTCCACGCAAAGGTCGACAGGGTCCTACAAATATTTCACACTGCTAAACCATCAAACGAACCTGACTTGACTGCGGACACAACTCTGCAACCAGCAGCGCCGGCAGTTTCTCCAATCCAAGTGGACTGCTTGCGCTCATCAGGAAAGTGCCGATCACTCCAAAATATTCGGTCAACAGGGGACTTTTGGTGAAGAGCATGGCTGAATTGGGGCACCATAGATGGTCAGTTGGTGGATACTAAGTGCGTCTGTCGGAGTGGGACAACCCGATACTCAAGTGTGCGCATGATGACAAGAGCAAAGAACGAAACACGTGCGCATGATCGGGAGTCTGCATAATAGCTCACTATAAATGGATCTTTACCACGCACGGAGATTGAGTAGTAGGCAAACGGCGACAAATCTGGGGATCGAAATACCATTTCGAAAGTTTACACGACAAGCATTTGACTGTTAGATATGACCGAAAAAATCGTATACTTGACGCGTACCTGCATACATGAGTGCGATTCCCAAGAAGTCGACAGCCATGCTGAGTAACAACAGAATGCGTCGACCCAGTTTATCAATTAGCACCATTGCGACGAACAGCGAGATCACCGTCGATAGCAGAAAGACGACGCACTGCAAATGGGGACGTTGGAATAGGAAAAGAACGGCAACGGACGGACACAATACAAACATCGGCCATCGGGCGGGATCAAGTTCGATTACGTGACGACTTGACAACGTAATAGATCTTTGATTACATAGCTGTCTGGCAACAGTTTCTGAGCTGGTTGTCCAAAAATGACCAAGTGAGGACCTGTTCAGAAGGGACCGATTGCCCAGCCTGATTGTACTGTTTTACTTGCCCAGGTAGCGCAAAACGCAGAATGAAGTACGATACATATCTGCTTAATGGTAGAGAAACAGCACAAGGTTGCACAGATACAGACAGTTGTGACAAAACTATTGAAAAAGGTGTGATTTGAGTTACCATGGCCAAACTGGTGTACTCATCGTCTACGCCAAATGACATGATGATATCGCTGAGGTACTGCGTGTTAACTGCGTCGCCGCCCATGCGAAAACCGAGACGGGACACCACGCATCTGTGAAACATCACATGATTTTGTGAACAGTTCCAATTGAATTAGTTCACTGTGCGGGTAATGTTTTGCTAACAGCATAATGTATTCGCTGGTTGCGCAGTGTGAACTCTGGCTACGCGATATCAAAATAAAACAATAACGAAACAGTTCTGCTCACTGAAAATATCTGCTTGTGCAAACACACAACATCGAAAGGCCCATATTATATGCCTGCACAAGACCACACAACCGTCTGATGTTTCACACTGAGCATTACGCAGCGTGCTATGCGGCTATCATACGAATGGTTTCCGAACACAAAACATTCAAAGCCAGTCTTTCACTCACAGTTTGAATGGCATGAACAAATGCGGCGTTTTGATGATATCGATTAGCGAATCGGTGCTTGACGTCTTGCTGCTGCGCGACAGATGCGATTCGTGCTCGTACTCTCTGACATGCGCCACTGAAATATTAGAACGCACAGAAATGGCCCTGATTTTGCAAGCAGGACACACCGGTTTTTTCATAAAACCCGGATGTACATGTGAAGAGCACACCCCTTGAACGGCATTTCAACTTGGGTCAGATCTCTGTCCTCCGTGGTCACGTGACCGTTTTGCAACAAGGATACTCCAAGATTTTCTATTGCCAATCGATCCGCTTAATTGTACGTGGTCAGAATTAGTGACGCAAACATTTTGGAAATCTTCATTGCAGAAAAAAGTTATTTGCTGACCAAGTTTGACACCGGTCCCTAAACTTTCAAGGGCAACTACTCACGTGTGTCAGCATTCTTTCCGTGAAACCAGTAGAGTGAGTCGAGAGCACTTTTCTTGCACCGTTTGACCAGGTAGAGAAATTTGGGCGAATCGGGGAAAGCGCGCCATCCGATCAGTTGGGGAATTAGGAGCACCAAACCGGCCTGTGTGTGTGTGTGTGTGGGGAAATGGGTGCGTTGAATGCACATAATATACCGTCTGTGCAAATGGACACTCCATACGGTGAACAGCTTCAAGCGACATTTTGGGCTCCAATCTGTAGCTAATCTGTTGATTACCAGTCTCTCGATATTGTGGTGAATATTATTTACAATGGCCAAAAATTGCGATTTTGGTTCGCGATCATGTCACTGTGAGGCTACCTAGGGCATTTCAAGTAAATGAGAATATACAAACCGCAGGAAAGGCGATCCAAAGCTTTTCGGTGCCGAAAATCCACGGCGACGACAGAATTGCACCGATGGCCATTAGAATTTGATTTCCGGTCGATGTGAGCATGGCGGATTTGCCTGAAAATTCAAGGCAATGTATATTTGTGCGACAAAACTTTTTAGGATTCGATGAAACTCGGGGCAGGCACGCAACAAACTTGGTGATCAAATTGGACTGCAGCCTTGTTCTGGTGACCTGCGACTTGATGTGCGGATGCGACTATAATTTCCATCAGCGGATAACTTGAAGCCGTACCTAATCAACGACATAGTCATGTGATCAAAACATGACCGACTTGATTCTGTCACAAAGTTTGTTACCGCACTTTAGTGGGGATACGCCACCAAACTCAATCCATCAAAGGGGATTACTGTGGTGAGCGGAAGCGGGGGAAGAAAAGCAAAAATATATATTCAAAGTGATCACCTCGAAATTCCATAGGCATCGATTCGGCCACGTAAAGTATGAGTGCTGGTGACAAGGCACTACCGACACCCGTCATTCCATGGCCGGCCAGGAACATTGCGAATGACTGAAACATCAGCTTATTGGTGTAGTGCACCTTCTTTCTGGTGAACCCAATCGCTCAAATACACATACTGTAACCATTCTATTGAGCGAATAACGAAACAAGTGCGAAGAAATCCGACTGACATGGAACCGGAATCAAGTTGAGAACCGGAACACACCAACCTGCATTGGTTTTGCGATGATCTCCATTAACAGTCCTGCACCGATGCCGACACTCATCAGGAGCAGGGCAGTGTCACGTGACCCCAGTATCTCGAGTCCGATCTGGAAAGACAAGGGGTGTTGTTGATGTCAAACTTGATGATCGGACGGGATCAGCCCTGAGCAAGTGAGTTTACTGTACATGGGGACAGTTCCCAGATTTGCTGATGCCACTGAGCTCGACCAGGGCAGAAGATGTTTATTATTCTGCAGTGGTCTCGGGGCTGCTTTTGCAGTCACGCGACCAAGCCAAATGCAGATCCTACGCTATCTGGTCAGCACCGAGGCTGTTGCCGGCTTCCTAGCGCGGCACAGTCAATGAGCATGATAAAGGAGAACAGCTCTGACGCACTTGCTGAAATAATGCGGAACACCAAAGCAGTGAAGCCACTACAATCAAACGTTATGGTTGGTCCCGTCGACCGGTGTAAAAGTTATCTGAACACCACACAGCTGATTGAAAAAAGTCTTACACTGGTCGTAATCATCAGCGTCACTGCACGGTTAATCTCGAAACATCCTTCATAAAAAATTTCACGTAGGAAAGGCATGTCCGAGCCCCGGATCAATATCCAAATTTGAAACCGGCATCATCAGAGCCGGCTCTGACGATGTGCATGATAACAAAGAGACAAGATGAGAATACATTTTAACAACTTCTCAGCAAAGACAAGTAAAGTAAACGCATCCAGTCCAATCACCAAATTTGATATCGACTCAAAACGCCGATCTCTCACCCACCGGTAATATCAAATAGCCGCCCAATTGTCCGACATAGAATCCCGCTCCACCGGCGGATACGAACCAATCGATCTCAGTTTGGTCGAGTGTACCATTGAATGTTTCATTTGCGAATTGTTCAAGTGTCGGTGTGAGAAAGGATAGACTGCGAACGGCATACTTGTAACCAGACAGGGTGCACACGCAAGTCACCAGCCAAAGGCGCACTTGCAGCGGCACGCGCGCCAACAGACGTTGTAACATTTGGTTAGCGTTCGTGTTTTTGTTGAATTCGGAAAGACCACCGACCGTCAGGATAAGACTCTGGAACATCAAATATAAACATAACGTTGGGCAAGTGGCAAACAAGCATCAGTCCATCCTCTTTATACCGAGAAGATCGGAACGGCAGGCACCCTGCATTTTCTGACACAGAATCCAAACTGGTAGTTGATAGTAGCTGTAGTTTTCAGTGCAGAGAGGGTGGGTGGTATTTACTGTTACTGACACATGACTAATTTTTTTACAACAAACGAAACCAGCAAACCACCCGCACGCACTGAAAGGAGCAAGACAGCAAAGAGACACAACACACAACAGAACCAAAGAGAAAAGAAAAATTGGTGCACAGAATAAACCAGTTTAATCCTTTGCTCTGTAAAAATTGTGTGCGCAGTGAGATGACTGACCAGAGCAACCTGTTCACGTGTCACTGTGCAAAGCAGTCTTTTTTCGATAAATACTGCCGAGTTTTTTTGGGTCACGTGATTTAAACATGAACAAGACACGATTGTGATCCAGCACTGGTATCCGAGTCCGGTGAGAAATGAGACCACCGCGTGAATTTATGAGCACTGTGTGCTGGTGATGTGTGACCACACAAGACATGTGTTGCCACGGTGTGGGTGTTGTTACTGCTTCCTGCGTCCTCAAGTCAACTCTTCATTTATACTGTATCATATCAGTGAGCAAACAACAAAAATGCTTTGGTGGCACCCATTCGGAACAGGTGCGTGTTTTTTTCATTCCATGCGGTGGTAACTTGATCAGAAATAGGGCAGCTTCTTATCAGCTACGGTTGTTCCACCTGTCCGTCTTCACTGATGATTTGATGTGATTGTGGTTTTGTATTGCCGTGAGGATGATTTGAGGTCACTTGAGCATCTGGTGCGCTCGCATTGACGATGATCTGGTGCACCACCGGTCGAAACGGTTAAAACACGATGAAAACACGGCGTAAACACCGTGCACAATTCGTGTGGAAATGTCTAGCTTCCATGAACAAACTGAATCAAATACGACGGTCTCTAAAAGCTGTTTATGGGACTTCGTAATTTTAAGCTAAATGAGTTCCAAAAAGAACAAGAACGAACAGCAACTTTGCTGATCGGAAATCGGAAAAGATGCATGCAAGTTAGTGGTTCATTAGGTTAAGTAACGTATGAACCGTTTCTGGGCAATAACAGACTTCACAATGAACGGACTAATAATCTTGAACGATTTGTTTTCGAAGCAGTCTGCGATTATAACACGCAAGTTATCGTTGGCTTAGCTGTCAAGAAGTGTTCATTACATTAGTTGGTTGTAGAGTGGACAGTTCTTGACGCGTCAATAATCGTCTGTCACCCACAAACGTAATGCGGCTTTCCTTGTCCCCCCTGGCATATCGTCGTTTTGGTCGCTGCTGTATGGGCCCAATTCATTGCGCAGGCGGGCATGGCACAACCAGTCGCAGACACGGAGCAGAAATCTTTTCGATTTTCGGTTTTTCGAGACGTCGTGGTGGCGCGAGCGAGGTATGGTGCCCACCGTGAAAATTACCGAAAAAATTACCGGTAATTTATTTTTCACAGAAAAAAGTTTTTTTGTCTAAAATGGCGAAACATTTTCTTAAGGGCCGGAAACCATGTTACAAAATCGATTAAAAAGAAGCAAAAACAGGTTAAACGAGGCGTTTTCGGGCCAACAGTACGCACGCAGCACCTGTTAAGCCACACACAACAAAAAACTACCCAAAAGTAGGTGTTGCGCCATTCGGAATTCATTTGGTAATTTACTTCCTTGGAAAAAAACGTTTTTCGGAAAAAAACCGTTTTTCAAAAAATATAAATTACCGTATTGTCGGAAATAGAACCCCCCCATTAATTGACCCCCCCATTAATTGAACCCCCCCCTAAATGGCTCGAAATCAAAAATAGAACCCCCCCATTAATAGAACCCCACCCCCAACCTTCACCGTACAACAGATTAGTGGTATGGTAGGGCTGTGTTGTGTTGTTGTGTTAAACGTTGTTTAAGCTTGCGTACACAACAGAATACAGCTTTTTAAGCATAATCGACGCTGTTAAAGGTAGAAAATACCGAAAACAAGCCATTTTTATGGGCATTATTAACAATGATTTTTTCGTCGGGGGGCCAAATGAAAAATATAACCCCCCCAATAATTGACCCCCCCATAAATTGAACCCCCCCAAAATGACCCCAGTGAAAAAATAGACCCCCCGGGTTCTATTTCCGACAATACGGTACTGACCCACCGGGCACAATAGCGCGCCGCGGGGCGACCGGTGGTGGACGCGAAGGTTTTTTGTCGACCAATTTTGGTCATTGAGCCAATTTTCTTTTCTAGAATCAAAAAAGCTCATCAGTTTTGCACACATTTTTTGGCAAAATCAAATAAATTGCCGATATTTTTTCGATAAAAAACCGATAAAGTACCCACGGAAAAATATATGGAAAAATGCTCGGGTATCTGGTACAAAAACCAAAAAAACGTTTTTTTTGTTGAGAAAAAACGGGTTTTCTTCGTCTGCCAGTATAAATGTTGTGTTATGTTATTGCATGCCGTCTAAACAGAGCGATGACAATTAAATCAAATACCGCACTACATATTTCAAGAGTTACCCTCAAAAAATAAAATCCTCAACCAAACCATGCCGCTGGCGGCCGCCTCGCGTTTCGCCGTCTTGAACATCGAGGACGATGACAGCAGTGACGAGGACTCGGTGCAGAAAGTCGTGGGTGGAGGGGCAAAGGGGACACAGAAGGGCAAACAGGGACAACAGCAGACGCAGAAGAAGAAACATCGCAGTCGAAAGAAGGTCTGTTATTGACATTGACATGCTGACGGTGACGAGCATCAGACGGGTGCTCGAGAACAGTGCTGTGGCTACTTCTGAGGGGGAGATACTGTACCGTAGGGCCAAAAAGTTTTTTCGGCCGGCGCAACACTTTGATGAGTAACAAACAAGGTGGAAATAAGTATCCTCAACTCTAACAGTTGTGACCGGATTTTACTTTGCTCCGTGTCAGTCAAGGAAAATTGCTAGCAGGTACGTTTTTGAGACAACTCGCACTCCGTTTCAGCCCCCACAAGCGCGTCTGAGTGAATCCGGCATTATGATTCGAGACGGCGAATACTCAAGTGTCAAACAACCGAATGGGGGTGCTGGCGATATTGAATCATTTGTGAACGCTGAAGTGGCATTAGGAGATTCGGCTGAAGTGTCCGATGAACAACAATTACAGGTTGAATTCGGCTGACGAGCGGGGGGCACAACGTCACGCCGATGGTCTCGAATACCCCGCGAAACCTAGGCGTAGACAGGACTCCAAATTAATTTTTTCAACAATTTGCTAAATACAACAGTCACACAATGCTCTCGCATCCCTTGAATGATTACTCGTGTAGCTGAAATTTGTCAGAAAAAACGGTCGCGTACACCACATCTGTCCTCGTCTTAATGTCCACAGACGTAAAAAGTAAAGGCTGTTCATCGTGTTGTGCAGGTTGCAGAGGAACAACGTTCACGCTGATCGAAATTGTAGTGGCATCATTACATCTTGGAACACCATGTACTCAAAAGTAAAAAAATGCGCGTTTGTGGTTGAACGTTCGTTCGTACAAAATACATTCGGTGCAAACAAGGATTGTCTTTGGCTTGTTGCAGTCCAGCCGTACGTGTAGCGCTTTCCTCGAAGTTTGACGCGGCTCAATGACATTGTTATACAATCTAATAATAATAAAACAATAATATCGGCGACAATAATAAAACCCATGAAAACACAGGCGGCATTACGACAATCTCAGCTGGAATATGAGCGCGAGTTGATGGCGAAGCAAAAAGAGGAGCTCGAGATGCGACGCGCCGTGCAGGAATCGAAGGTGGAAAACTTCATGGTCTTGAAAAATCAGGCAATTTCTCAACATCATTGATTTCTTCCAGCTGAAACAACAACAACAGCAGTCGACAAACAAGAACTCTCCCTCACCATCTCAAACGCCATCGTCAGTGAATGGCAGTGCTTCAGCAGGTACATTGGTGCTTGACGGTGTGATAACGAAAGTAGATCAGCAAGCCAAAACATTGATATCGGCACGCGCCAGCAAACTGCAGGTTGATTAGGTTGTGTTGTTTCAACGAAATACACGTATTTTTCGTGTTCTTGTGTGAAGAATGACAACTGATTTCCACATTTTTTCAGCCATCCGAGACCAAATTGGTGAATCTATATCGCGGCGAATTGAAGTCTGTGATTGCGCACGCACGACGACTGAATGGAGAACTGGAGGAAACGAAAGTAAACTACAAAATTTCGAACAGTGCTGTGTGAAATATCGAACAGTCGTTGTTGAATTTGCAGAGCGAGTGCACGAAATACAAAGAGCGATACAAGAAATTGTGCGAACTGCTGAAAGACGCTGAAGGTATTCTGCTATTCGACCTGGCTTTCTGATTTTCCACTAAGTTTTTCCACTCATACGTAACAAGTTTAGTGAAAGAAAAGGCGCGTCTGCTGCTGGAAATTGAGCGAGGCAACGAACAGCGGGATGAACTGGTGTCAGAGGTTATTATTTCAACTTTCTTACGACTTTGCGGGGAAAGTATGAATTCTCTTTTCTCCGGCGTTTTTCGTGATTCCAGATCCAAGACCTGAACGGAACGGTTGAGCAGTTGCGATCAAAAATCCATGAACTCGAGGTCAGTCACCGAAATTAAAGAGAGGACTCTCTCGTCGTGGTTTCAGTATGCATTTTGTTATGCATGGACATTATATTATAGGGTCACGGCGTTCGACGCACTTCGCCAACGTAAATTGTTGGATTTGCGATTCACTGATTTTCAATTGCCTTGCCATGTATGTGATTGTCACTGATTTTGACCAGTCCTTTGCTGGTGTTCCAAACAAAACTGATTATCTGTTCTATGATACCATTTTATGCAGATTCGTTTCCTGTACGGTGTATTTTATTTTTGTATTCATATTTAGCAGGGTGCCAGAAATAAGTTTACACAGCATCGAGTTTTCTAATTTTCCTTCATTCCATCACAATATAGCAACATTATTGTTTCTTGTATAGCAAATTTCTAATTTCGTGGCCTCACGCATTCTTACAGATGCAGGGAAACTCCCGTTCGAAGTCGAAGCAGGCAACAAGCTCAACACACAGTGAACAAGCCACGCAGCTGACACACACAGCTTGTGTGGCTGAAACATTCGAAACGCACACGAGCCAGCTGCGAGGCTTGTTGACTGTGTGGTGAATTTGTTGCCTGCTTCGACTTCGAACGGGAGTTTCCCTCAGTCTGTAAGAATGCGTGAGGCAACGAAATTAGAAACTTACTATAATATGACACGTGATGGCACAGTCAAAAATGGCCATCAACAACAATGGTAGGAGACAGAAAGCTTTACAACGATTCTTCAAATTAGCTTCGTTGTTCCTAAAGCTGGTTAGAACGGGCAGGCACTTCTTAATCAGTAAACAAAAAACACCAAACTGAAATTTCAACAAATTTCCGATCAAATACTCCGTCGGCTGTTAGGTTGCGTATGCACAAACCAGCCGGCTTTGGTTTTTGTTCAAGGTCACATCTTGGACATTCGGCTCAGGCCTGCAGTCCAAAACACCTATTTTTAAGCGGCTGCTATTTTAGAAAACCCGCTGTTTTGTTCGTGAAACGTCAGGTTGGGAGGAACAAGTGAATTAGATTACGCCTAAGCCTAACTAATACGTATCGTTCAGCAAACAATCTTTAAAACATTGTAAGTATTCTAATACATCCTAGCCAGTAGAGAAAAACCTGTGCAAAAACTGCAGGGCATCACGTCAAATCTCAAATAGCTGGTCAAGAACAACATAAGAAAGTTAGTCAAGCCACTTATAGATTACGGTCAAAGGATACTGAAAGGTCGAGAAAGTGAATCACAGTCGAAACACCGCACAGGCTGGTTTGGTTGCACGAAACGAAGAAAACAGTGCGAAAAGAAAAATTGCGAATGCCCAGAAAAACAAAAAGTCACACCCGAGTGAGGGATCATCAAGAACACAATACAAAAGTCCAGGCAGACCAGAAAACAAATGGATTACATTTCGATGGATTGAATATTATATAACTTTAAAAATCATGCACGGCAGCACGGGGCTCATCAATAAATTAAAGGGTCTCCGGAAATAAATAGAGGAAATGTGGAACTGTGAATGTATGTGTTCACGAAAAATAAGTTCGCTTGCCAGCATAATATACGGACACACGGGAACCAAAACTAATTCAGCAAGAAAAATGAACAAACAACTCGAAAACTCAGAACGTTCTGGCGAGTGGCGGCACTACAGTCCGAAATAAAGTACGTAGCTTCGAAATGTGCATAATCTATCCAAATACTGCAAAGTACCTCCACAATCAGTGTTGTGAAACAGTCTGCTCTTCCATGGTGACATGATCGAGACGGGATCTCTTATTTTACGTCACTTTTTAACATTGTTCACCAAAAAAGTGGACTGGTAAGTAAAAGGTCGGTATAAAACAAAGATTTCACTGCAAGAAGGCTGGGGTGGTCATAACAAGTAGAGTAGACTGCACATACCGAATGCCGGTAACCTATGCACTCACAAATCATTGAGTACACTGCGTGTGTATGAGTTGAGCCCCCGACCGCGCATCAACCGTGGCAAGTGGCGGATCAGCATTTTGCGCAACTCATGGAACCAGAACACCGTCGATGTTAGTGCCGCGAGGAAGAGAAAATCTGCAAAAAGATATATACATTTAACATAATTAAAAATAATAAAAACATTAATAAACTGAGATATTAAGATGAAAACCAGAGGACAGATTATACCATTATGTGCATAACCGACGCAAATACATAATACCCAACCCCCATCTTTGATCTGAATCAATAGGCACCAGCTGCAGCTGAAGTACATAATGCGCACCAAACACAGTCCGAAACAAGCGCATTTGCGGCTGACGTACGTGAGAAACACCCAAACACGTGCGCATGTGCGAGCGCCACGGCAACAGATCTAAACCAGCGGCAGCCACATCGTGGTAATACAGCCGTGATGCTTTGGTCTTGGTGCACCAGCGAGGTGTTGGTGTGGCACGTGGTTATTTCGGCTAACATAACTGTGCTTTACATGCAAAGCGCACTGTTTGAGTGAACATGACTTTCGCGCAACAAATGGAATGGAAAACACATTTTAGTTGCCGCCATGCCGGCTGCCTGTTCTTATGTTCTTGTTCGGCAGTTTTTGGGCGCAGACTACAAGCGGGGGAGCTAGGCAAGCGCCATAAAAAATATGCAGTGCTTTTCGTTCATTTCAAAACATAGCATATGTATGCAACAACGATCAAGAAACCAAATCAGTCACGAATTTCCTAGTGAAAGGGGCAAAAGTAAAACACACTGAAAGACCGCCCATACAACACGAAACCCACCCGCCCGCCGGTTGCATGTTGCGTTTATGAAAAAGAGCCAACTATATACGTAATGTGTTGTGTATCACCATGAAAGCGCAGTCGTGTTGCATTTTCGTCGCGTACCGGAACGACTTCTTTGGTATAATGGACAAGAAAAGTCTAACACCAACCAGTAGCGAAGAGCGCTTCAGTCTGGAATATTGACTGGAGCGGTGGGAAGTAGACGACCAAGAGTTGACCAATGACCGAGCCCGAAACGGCCAGACAGAACATTTTGTTGCGAAAAAGGCCCAACTGCCAAATAGACTTTGTGCTGGAGCGACAGGCCAGCGCATTCCACATGTCGAAAAAGACAAAGCATGTGAACGTCATTGTGGTGTCGCGTGGCGTGACTAGGTTGTCGGCCATCTGCAAACACACTTGAAGTCACCTTGCTAGATCAGGCATCCAGATTGCAGAAAATTACTTCTTTATTGGGGAAGAATGTTTGAGCAGAAATCTAAAGCTTGCAGCCAGCGACAAAACATCAGGGTTTTATCCAATGGGTATCAAACGTTGTGTGTTCGAATCGGATCTGCTTTGGACACGTGACGCTATTAAAAAAGCATATTTCAAGATTTAGGGCGACCTTAGGTTAAATCCGGAATCAATGTGCATACAAAAATACAAAACATTTCCGGGCCGCGGAAGTAATTCCGGAAAATGCATAAATTTACATGCAAAAATAATGCGTTTTCTGGAAATATTTCCGGATTCCGGTTTCAACCTAAGTCAGCCCTTAATGAAGTAACAAATTTCAATCGGCCAGCGTACAGTGGGTGTATCAGGTGCTTGAAAACAACTTTGCACTTGTCGAAATAAGTGGTATAGTAACACTACGCCAACACGAGCCGGATTTCGGAGGTGACAGATCAGTGAAACATTCACACGTGGCTGCTGATTTGGGAAATGTTACACGTTGTAGAATACAACGGGCTGCATGATGATTTTCTCTTTCATTGTGTTTTGTGAACACACCACCTCCGAAATGGGGCTCGTGTTGACGTAGTTTTTCTTTACTATTTAGAACTACCTATCTTCATGTGTAAATCAAATTCAAGCGGCCGAGACAGATCAGATCCATTTCGATCAGAAAGAAGAAACGCACCTCTTTGTAGAACACCCAAAGCGTGCCGGCAATGATAATGGCAGCAGACATGAGTACGTTAATGACCACGCCTTTAGTGATCATCGGTTCTTGTACGTTACGCGGTGGTTGTTTGATGACATCTTTGTCAACTGGCTCCACGCCAAGACTGAAATTAGGAGGAAGTTGTGTGCAAATAAAAAATAAAACCATGGTTATCACACGCCTTTGTGCTGGCGGTCCGTCCATAATGATGTTGATCCAGAGAATTTGCATGGCGTTCAGTGGATTGGGCAGACCAAACACGGTGGACAGGGTGATTAGAGATAGAGCGGCGATGCTCCTGTAGAGAAAACGAATATCAAACAATCATTGGGTGGAATTTTCGAAACGGTGTAAAGGTCAGTTGGGCGTAAAGGTCGGTATAAAGTTCGGTCGAAAGCTCGGTCGGCGTAGCTCGGTGTAAACGTGAAACATTGCCTGTTATTAACGTGGAATGTTTCAAGTTTACACCGAGGTCTATCACACTGAGCTGTCGACCGAGCTTTCCACCGACCTTTATACCTAACTGACCTTTACACCGTTTCGAAAATATCACCCATTAAAGGAAAGATATTATGATAAATTTGTATTTGGCTTGGGAGTATGTGCTGAGTGCAGTAATGTTGGTCTGTTTGCACGTGTTAAGATTTTAAGTGCTAAAAAATACAGATTAAAAAGAGAGAAATCAACGAACGTGCTGAGCTGGAATCGAACAAAGTTACGAATGTTGTAGAATATGCCCTTGCCCTCCTCGATCGCGGCACGAATCGTGTAGAAATCATCGTCAAGCAAGATCATGTCCGCCGCTTCCTTGAAAAAAGGGAAGACAATTTTTTGTCGGGCATTGTTATTGTCGACGTGCGTTCTTACAGATGTATATGTAACGAAATTTTAGTGGAATCGGTAAATCCAGTAATACCCTATGCAGCGAAAAAAATTACGAACGCAAGGTACATCCGACGCGATTGCGCTCAGTTTCGTACGGACCTTTAAGCTTGACTGATGCTTTCGGAGTAGTTATTGAGTGGGTTCTTTACGGGACGCAAATGACCGATTTAGCCGTATCGATCTAACACCCAGTCACGTGACTTTTATTGAAACATAGGGCGAACCACGAGACACGATATTCGGAATATCTAACAAAAAGCTGCGCCTTGAACAACATGGTCACGCTCATCGCGTAGTATGGTCACGCACAATCCTAAATCCCTACGTTATGAGCCTGATTTTAGAACAAAAACAACAAAATCAGTTACCGCATTCCAGAAATGGTACAAACCTTGCACACATCTGTGCCACTTCGACCCATAGCAATGCCAATGTCGGCCTTTTTCAGTGCCACCGCATCGTTGACCCCATCACCGGTCATTGCTGTGATCAGACCACAATGTTGAAGGGCCTGAATTGACAAGGCGGTCGACTGGATTGTGTTATACTTGCGGAAAAACCGATTTTCTATATTTTTGGAAAAATTACCGAAAAAAAAAACGATAAAGAATAGTGTAATAGCGTACAAGAATAGGAACTCAAAGTAACGTATTTTGGACCCATGTTGACCTTAGTACAGATAGGACCACGCTGTCGTAGAGTGTTTTTGACTAGATTGTGTCGGAAGGAAGCAACGTTCGTCGGGATCACAGGTATACTGCTGATTTGGAAAATGTTACACGTTGAAGAATACAAAGTGGAGCATGATGATTTTCTCTTCCGATTCATTTTGAATACACCGCACCTTCGAAATCGGGCTCGTGTTGGTGTAGTTTGCCATTACATCCACACGGTTATCTCATAAAACTTGCACGCCAGCTTAGGAAACAGCGCACAAGCAACGATCCAACCTTGACGATTTTCAGTTTGTGTTTGGGCGCGGCGCGATAGAACACTTGCACATGGGGCACAACTACTTCGAGCTCGTTCTCCGACATTTCGTCAATTTGTTCGCCTGACAGACAACTGGTGCCCTGTGGCGTGGACAGACCGATCCGATGTGCTGAAAGATTCGTATCGTTGGTCCGTTAGGGTCTTTATACAAAAAAACCTGAGGCATCTGTCAATATTGAATAAATAAATTCGACCAGTGATGCAGCTGCTCGGGCGGGGCGAGAACTCACCGTGCCACCAAAAATGAAGGGCGGCGACCTGCCTACTTCACCCAGTACCGGCCGAGCTAGGGGGTCGTACCACTAGGGGTCATCCAGAAATCAAAAATTTTGATTATGTCAAACATTCGCGCTCCAAAACACAACTTTGGCGCGCAGCGCGCGATTTTTCGCCTATTTGGGCGACATATTGGGTGGGGCCTGTACCTAGGGCGTCCTCCCCCTCCCCAGCTACACCAGTGAACTCGACCGTTTCAAAATTTAGATTCCGCAAAAATGAGCGTGTGCGTAAAGATCTCCGCCAACTGACGTTCCACAACACTGCCACGACACATAAGAAAACAACTCTCTAGTGTTCGTCCATCAGCACCGCAGAAACATAACCAACCAATAGTGACCGCCGTCTCCTTGGCATCACCAGTAATCATCTTCACGTCCACTCCCCCTCCATTTACAACTTCGATTGATTCCCTAACGCCGGGTCGAGGTGGATCGAGAATCGCGACCATGCCCGCGTAGGTGAGTGAATCGAGCGATTGACCGAATGCCGTGCCCAATACTGCAATACCTTTATTTTTTCCATTTTTTTCTTAAAATGTTTCACATCTTAAAAAATAATTAAATTTTCTCACGTCTGAATTAAATTATCTAAGGGCAGCTAACTTTTTACTATTTACTATCCAGTAATGTAGTTGAGGGCGTCGGTCCCCATCTGCTAGGTAGCTGTCTTGCTCCCAAACCCATACACAAACTGGCAAGCTAGCTCTCTTGTTCCGGTCACCCAGTCAAAAAGTGTTGACTGCGACCAAAATTGCCATTTGATGGGTCAAAACTGTCAAATTCGTTAAGATTTTTTACAGGCGTGCACAAAAATACACATTTTCAGGATTATTTATCATATTTTCGATAAGTTTTTATACCCCTTTTTTGACCTCCGGGCACATACCCCCCAAATCGGGGTATCAGTACCCGGCTAGCTAGCTAGCTTTCTTGCGCCGGACACCTCCAGCTAGCTAGCTGTCTTGCTCGGACCAGTGTAGTTCCTGGTCCGGAGGGGGAACAGACGTACCCTCCACTGTTTTCGGAGGGGGAACAGAAGTACCTACCTGGGGGGAAGGGGGGGAAGTCCCAATTTGGGGGGGGGAAGGAAAAAAGTCATTTTTTGAAGTCGAAAAATTGGACTATTTTTGCCTTCTTTTGCGGAAAATTCCCTATAAAAGGGTATTTTGGCGTTTTTGTGGAGGTTTCACCTAAAGTTTACCTATTTTTGGCCTAAAAATGCCTATTTTAGGCCTAAATTTGCCAATTTTAGGAAAAAATTGGGGGAGCAGACGTACCCGGAGGGGGAACAGTGGGGCAGGCGTACCTCGGAGGGGGTCAGGGGGAACAGACGTACCCGAGGGGGGACCCCCCCTCCCCCCAGGAACTACACTGGCTCGGACCAACTGGGGCTGTGATTCGATTGGGACCTAGATTTTTGTTCTCTACGGGTTCGAAATGTCATTCGGCACATAAAAAGGTTAACCTCATAACACAATAAGAGCATAAAAACTGTAATTGTTTTGCACAATATTCAAACTTCTGATCATAATATCATTCCAAAGCAGGGCCTGTTTGCTCATTATACGAGGGTGCATGGCACCGTATTCAATGTAACACGTCATCGATGGGCATGGTAAACTGAACAAAACGGCGAAATCCAGCCGATAATCACAAAAATATTCCAGGAAAACGGCAGCCCAACACGGACCCCTGAGTCCACTCTGTCCCAATCGCCTGGCATCATTATCCCATCTGTCTCGCTCCCTTTGCGTGATGGGCAGTCGAGCTCCGCCATTCACCAAATGCGAACTGCACATCACTAGAATGTTGTCGAGCGCGCCTTTCACGAAATACATTCGCTCGGATGGTGGGCTCTGCAATTGTAGTCTTTAGCGAATACGTGAAGAAATTCAAAATATTGACCAGATACCCAGCCCAAATTTCGATAAGTTTCTCATGTCATAACATCTCCAAAAAAATTTTCGTGCAAAAATCCATCCCCAACCAATGAAAACACAAGGCCTCCAGGCCGGTTCTCATATGTCCACCTGGCATGTTTCCCGCAGCGATCATTTAGACTTTTGCTGGTCAATAGTCGCATCAGTAGCAGGGACTAATGCTATAAAAACCCAGGAAAATAAAAAACACAACCTTATTCGACGTGACATCGCAAGCGACCGCCATCCATTTAGTCTCGGAACTGAACGGAATCTCTTCGACTCGCACGAACTGTTTCCTCAAATATGCGAGTTGCGCTTTCATGGCCAGAACAATTAGGGCGCCCTCTGTTGGCAGGCCCAGCACTTGACCGTCGACAACTTCGGCGTTGTTGCACACGCAACCAATCTGAAATAAAATGAATAGAGAGAAAATTTGAATTGTATTTAAAAAAGTTAATGGATCAACGCACCTCGATCACCCTTGATATGGTAGAGTGGGAATGTCCGATCACTGGGTCATGGTTCACCAGACAAAAACCGCCTTCGTGATTAAAGCCAACACCGGTTACCTAACATAAAGATCTTTGTCAGATGTTTCAATGAGGTTGGAATGCCTGAAACCTAATTATTTGCGATTATCCAACCTCGGCCACGGTCCCGTCAGCGGCGATCACAGTGGTTACGGTCATTTCGTTTTTCGTCAACGTACCGGTTTTGTCCGAACAAATCACATTGACACAGCCTACAGATGTGGGGCCACAGATATGTTCCAAAAGAAAAACAAAATTGGAAACTGAAAAACACTAACCAAGTGTTTCGACAGTTGGCAATTTCTTGACTATGGCGCGTCTTGCGGCCATGCGCATCACACCAATGGCCAGTGTAACCGTGACCACTATAGGTAGACCTTCGGGAATGGCTGCCACGGCAAGACTGTACAAAATATGTAAACGTTTATAAAAGGGGAAAACTAAAACAACAGAACAGAAAATTAAAAAGGTCCAACCTGACACCAATAGTGAACATGTCCAGGGCCTTGCGCCCTTGAATGAGCCCAATGAGAAAGATAATTCCAATGATGCCAAACGAATAGAAGGAGAGCTGCTTGCCCAGATGGTCCATGCTCTTCTGCAGTGGCGTTTTGGGAGACTGAAACATCATTTCGGATTGGGAGTGTGGGAATTCTTCATTTTGTGCCTAATGCATAAGTGTAGCGCGTGTTTAAACACACCGCAATACTTTTATTAAAATATACATACAAGTCGAGCAGCCGCGTTGTCAATATTTGTGTAATACACGCGCAGCTCAGTGTCTAACGTTTCTACACGCAGCTTCTCGGCTGATACGATGAGCTAGATTCCACACACACAGTTACAGCACATTATATCCCACAACACAGGCAACGTTATAATAAATTTAACAAAATCAAAAGTGAGCAGGAAATCACCAACTTCTTCCGCCTGCATCAGCTTGAACACGTCGCCGAATTGCGAATTGTGCGCGGTGCCAATGACAATGCCTTTGCTGCGGCCACATCTGACCAGCGTGCCCATGAAGGCAATATTACTCAAATCACTGATGTGCTGCATCGACGTGTCCACTCGTTGCAACGGTTTGGTGTGCTTCTCGGCCGGTAATGTTTCACCGGTGAATGAGGACTCGTCTACTTGCAGGTCGACGGCCTGTGCATTGTGGAAGCTGGTCAATGATCGCTGTTTTGTTTGCGTGTGAGTGTGACCATTTTCAATTTCATCATCACAACGATTTGATTTGAGGAAGATTGAGCACCAAAATCGGTGTAACCAACCCCAAACTCATCATTTGTGAAACACAACTACACAAGTGAGCTCAGGCTGAAGGCATTCGCTGTGCAGTCAACATATTTTTCAAAGGAGTGACTATCAAAAGCCTGTTGAACCACTGGAGCAATCCGATCCTCAAAACTACATTCCCGTCACAACGCTTTCGATCTGAACGAACATGACGCCCAACCTCAAACAACCGAAGATCGGCCGGTACTCGATCACCCATGTGCAGCACGACGATGTCCCCGGGTACCAGGTCACGCGCCAGAAACTGTAGATCGTGACCATCTCGCAAACTAAACGAGAATGAAATTCTTTATTCTGGACTTGCAAATCTTGCATAAAGGTTAACAACCAAGCATCGCACAAAACATCACCGACCAGCGCGCCGACGGAGGTACGAGTTTGTTGAGTTCTTCGAGAGATTTCTCAGATCGATATTCCTGCAGTACAAAAATAAATTGCCAATATTCACAACAAACACAATCATTGAAAACAACACAAGAATATGAAACCAACTTGAATAAATGCAACTGTGACCACAATGACGATAGCTGCTGTGATGCTGACGGCGTCGTCGAATTGTTTCATAAAGACGCTCACCAACGCCGAACCGAGCAAAAGCAGGATTAGGGGGTCTTTGAACTAAAATGAAAAGTACTTGACATGGATTTTTTTATTTAGTGCCTTGTGTAGTGCATGCATTCGAGCAAATAAACGGCACTATCAATATCTATGTAAGCCTGACAGCTGCGCTCCACGATCAAATTTTGTGTGGCATTGCTATATATACTATTTGCGAGCCCTCATAGGGCAGCGATCTAATCTTGCATGTGGTGTACGTATATAACACGCGCTGGCGCTATGCCACAACAACAACATCTCATTCACCGACTTGTTCCATATATTTCTGCCACAACGGGTCCTGCTGTCCGATTTCGAACTCATTATGCCCGATGAACGCTCGCCGTCTGCTTGCCTCCAGTGTTGAAAGACCGTGCTCAGTGTCCACCTGACAAAAGTCATGTGGTTGATTTCGATATCTGACGTCAAAAAAAGTTTGACAAACGTTGTTGCCAAATTCACCTGAAACTCCCTGGCCACCTCAGCCACGCTCATCTTGGCCGCATCTGCCGACGTCAGTGAGTGAATGGTGATGGAAGGCATTTGTTGACTATTATTGCTATCGGCGTCCTGTTGGTACCCTTTGTTGGCTACATCCGGATTTTCAACGGCGGTCGCCAGCGTCTCGGACGAGCTCGCATTAGGGATTGAGGGGGGCCGACCTTTACTCGGTCGAGTGGAGGGACTGTTGTTGTTGCTCGTTGCTGATTGGACGCCCAGTTTGATGTCGTCGCTGTCGCTGTACTCGTACAGACTGACGGGACCAATGAAATTCACCTAAAATGTGTCATGCAAATGTAATGCATCGGATCAGAAGTTTGCCTTGCTTGATTTGGCGTTTGATTCCATGTAGAAACCCACACAAAAAAACAAGTGTATAAGCAATGTGAGGTTTGTTTTCACCAAAAAGTTTGCGTCCAAAACTTGCCCTTCGATTGCTCAGTGGTAGAGCAATGGCCCCGTTGGCGGAGGACCCGGGTTCGAATCCCAGTCGAAGAAAGCATTTTTGTTCACAAAGGATTTTGGAACATATTATACGTACATGTGCTCACCGTTACTGTACAAAAAACGAAACCATAAATCCCGGTTGTTGGAGTGTGCACCAAACCAAATAAATGAATCATGAATGAGTGCACACAGCTTAAATTGGCAGCAGTGACGGACAGTGCAGTTCCTGGGGGGAGGGGTATACTTGCGGGCTGGAAAAAAACCGTTTTTTTCGAAAAAAAAAACCGAAAAAAAACCGTTTTTTTCCGAGTCCTGGAAAAATACGTTTTTATTTTTCCGGAAATTTTTCCAAGTGGCAACTTTTGGAAAAAAACGGTTTTTTTTCAAAAATTTTCGAGAAATTTTCCAAGGTCGCGAAATGATGTTGTCAAAACCGCTGTAAATCGGCCCTAAACAGTTCAAAATGAACGGTTCTTAATCTCCAAGTGCATTTTTAGCCTGTTTCAGACCATTGCCCGACAAAATTTCCTCCAAAATAGGCGTTTTTTGACCATGGGTATCCTTAAGTACTGGAAAAATATTTGGAAAAAAACGGTTTTTTTCCGAAAAAAAACGGTTTTTTTTCCAAAAATATATTTTGCGGAAAAATACGCAAGTATAGGGAGGGGGCCCCCCTCGGGTCCCTCAGGGGTTACACTATCTCCCCCTCCGAAAAAAACGGGGGGTCCGCTATCTTCCCCTCCGGACCAGGAACTACACTGGTTGCGGAAGAACACAAGTCTCCCACGACGAGTCGGATGTCAGCATGAATTTAACAAAAGTTATCAGCAAAATATGTGGAAAGTGTGCGAAACAGAGGTTGTACATGTGGCCCAGTCCAACAAACACCAAACCACTACAACTCGGAAACGGTCAGCTTCTTGGGTTTGGCAGCGTGAATGACAACATGGATGCCCGTAAACAAGGTCTGTCGTGGCATGACGCTGGAAGAATCAGAAGAACAGTACGTTGATCATAACGACTGAATGAAATCGTGGAGAGAGCAAGAGCAATATGTCAACAACAGAACCAGCAACCAGATATGAACCAAAATAAAAACAACGTGAAAATTAGAAACCAACCGAGACACCAGAACACCAAATGTGAGGGTGGGTGAGAAATCAAACCAACAATCGTAAACAACAACACAGCACAACAATCAGCACAAAGTAGGGAGAGCGAGCAGAAACCATCACCTGTTTCTTAGCCTTACGTTCGCCAGCTGTGTGTGCCTGACTGGTATCAGACGTTTCTGAATCGTCGTCAGCAGCAGCAGTCGTCGTTTTGAGCGACGACGCGGACGCCAGCGCGGCCCACGGATCAACCTCGGCTGCGGATGTGGCTTGAGAAAAATCGGTTACCGGCGGATTGTTGTGCACGAGCGCTGGCACAGGGTTCACTAATGTTCCACCAATGTCGACGTGGTGTGAGACACCGTTGATTGTTGGATTATTGATGTCAGCGGACTCTGACGAGGCTCGACCACCACCGGACGACATTATACACAGGGCCACATGCACGCATGCCTCAATGAACGTTCACATTCACCACCGTGGTCTTGTAAGGGCTCCACCAGATAGACCCGAAACCCGAAACACGAAATATAAATTTTTTCTATGTCCATGTTTCGGGTTTCGGGTTTTGAAAAAAAACCCGAAACCCGAAACACGAAGCATGATAATCGAAAATGTTTCGACTGACTGTATAAATTGTGCACGTCAGCTACAAGTGGCAAGACCGAAACATTTTCGATTATCATGCTTTGTGTTTCGGGTTTCGGTTTTTTTTGGCAAAACCCGAAACCCGAAACATGGACATAGAAAAAAATTATGTTTCGGGTTTCGGGTCTATCTGGTGGAGCCCTAAGAAGTTCTGTGTTCATGCAAAGGCTAACAGACGCCTGCTGTCGTCACAGCGTCACCATCTAACATTCTACATTCAGCTTAACCATCTTCAACGAGGCTTTTAATGGCCATCTAAGGTGGCGTGGCGATTTCGCCGCTTGGGATCTCCAAATCGCCACTTTGGGTTTCGGGCCAGGGCGGCGGCGATCACCGCCACTTGCATAATCCAATGTGATTACGATATGCCCTTTGCTTTGGAAATTTATCTGGATGACTGAACTGAACTGTTTTGTTTTCTCGCAAATTTAATCGTCTCCGTCTGCCAGATCAAATGACCCGTCCAAAAGCTTGCGCTGCGCGATTGCAACCGATAATTTCAGCTCCAAGTTCGCCATTTGCATTTTGACATCGGCACTTGGGATTTGGTTCAAACGGCGACAGTGTATTTCCTGTTCCCGAGGCCAGAGGGGGAGATAGCGGACGCGACCCTCGGTGCCTTTTTGGGTTAAAGTGTGTACAATTCGCGCGTGGCGCGCAAATTTGGTGGAGGAGCTCTGTTTTGGGTGGTGCTTTATTTTAGGGAATACAGCAAGAAGCGCGACTGCAATGACATAAAAACATGGTTAAACTTTTCGTTTGTTTCCTTCAGCTCAGGCTCAGTCGTCAAGTCATCTTCAACGACGACGACCATTCTGCCCTGTCAATAAAGGCGCGCGGATCGACAGACAGAGCCAGCAGTGTCGGTCAACACGATAACGATTCCAGAAAACATCGTGCGTCTTCGACCAAAAAGGTTCGTAACAGAGGTCGCATTCGCAATAATGCCGGGTTTGGCCGGCCCGGCCCGACCCCACAAATCTTCGGCGTGACCTTTCGGAGCGGGGTGCCCGCTGCCTGGCCTGAGTTGGCCAAAACTCGGGTTGGGCCGCCCGGCCGGCCTTTTGAGTCAGGTTTTGCCCAATTTTTGTCATAAATTTTGCGATTTATCTGAACCTGATTTTCGGTGCAAAATTTATTGCTTTAAATCAGTGTTAGGTGCTCTGGAGGAGCAGTGCTGTCTGTGGCTACGTCGAGGGGGAGATACTGAACCTTGCGGCAGTGTGGTTTCTGGTCCGGAGGGGGAGATAGCGGACCCCCGTTTTTTTGGAGGAGGAGATAGTGTACCCCGAGGGGGAAGGGGGGAGACCCAAATTCGGGAAAAAGTCACTTTTTGAGGCAGAAAATTTGACCTATTTTTGCCCCTTTTTGGAAAAAATTCCTCATAAAAAGGGTATTTTGGCGGCTTTTGAGAACATTGACCTAATAATCACCGATTTTTGCCCTAAAAATGCCCATTTTGGGCAAAAAATGCTTATTTTAGGTAAAAATTGAGGGAGATAGGGGGGATAGTGTACCACCTGAGGGGGGATAGTGTACCCGAGGCCGAGGGGGCCCCTCCCCCCAGGAACTACACTGCCATGTGGCCAAAAGGGGGGATACCGGGGTACTGCACCCAGAATCCGAGGGGGAATCCGATTTGGGTAGGGGGTGGGGGGAAGAAGTTTTAGGGGGAGATACTGTACCATACTACCGTAAAAACCTAAATGGAAGGGGAGGGGGCCCTATTAATTCACTGACCCCATTTCGGGGGCTCTCTACCTTACGGGGGGCCTCTAATTCACTGACCCGACCCGAACCTGAAAAATTGTTCCCAGAAATACCCCAAATAGGTTTTTTTGCCATTGAATTTGAAATGAGCCAGTAGATTTTGGCAAATGAGCCAGGAGCCAGACGGAATGACACGACTCGTCACGAGGTTTCACCAAAAGTACGAAAGCGGGGTGGGATCTATCCAGATTCCAGACTACCTCTGAATAAGATAATCCTCTGAATACACACACATCTTTGGAATATCGGGAGATAGAATTTACATAAGCGGAATCCAACTCTGGATTTCTCTTTCGATCAACTTTTGGCTTAGGCTTCGATTCAGGCTTAGGCTTAAAGGGGAAATTGCACGCCTTTCAAACTCTACAGGTGTTTACCGTATTGTCGGAAATAGAACACCCCCATTTAGGCCTGGGCACAATACCACTTTTGACACCCAATACCAATACCCAATACCAATACCAGCCCTGTACCAATACCCAATACCCAATACCAATACCAAATTGGTGACCCAATACCAATACCCAATAGTTACCAATACCGGGTGAGACCCAATACCAATACCAATACCCAATACCAGATCAATACTACTGAAGTGCCTGGTATTGGGTTTGGTATTGGGTTGGTATTGGTATTGAGTATTGGGTATTGGGTTGGTATTGGTATTGGGTATTGGGTATTGGTCTTAGTATTGGTTTGGTATTGGGTTTTTGGTCTGGTATTGGGTTGGTATTGGGTTTGGTATTGGTTCGGTATTGGGTTTTGAGTCAGGTATTGGGTTTGGTATTGGTTTGGTATTGGGTTTTTCTGGATTAGAATTGGGTATTGGTTTTCACCCAATACTTGGGCAAACCCAATACCAATACCCAATACCAATACCAGGCCAGCTTCAATACCAATACCCAATACCAGAATTAGACCCAATACCAATACCAAACACTGGTATTGGTATTGGTCAGTGTAGTTCCTCCTGGGGGGGAGGGGGGTAGGGAGGTTTCGGGGAGGGCGGGGCGGAAAAGGGGGTAGTTTCCCGGGCCTGTTGGGGGGGGGGAAAAAAGTATAGGGGGGGGGGGAGGGGAGAAATTTCGGGCACGGTAGGGGGCAACACGAGGAAATTTGGCGAGCCTGGACCAAATACTGGAAAGTACGGGGAAAAAACGTGGAGGGAAGTACTTTGGGGGCTGGGGGGCCCCCCCCCAAAATCATCGAACTATCGACAACAAAATGGGCAGGGGGAAAAATCGGCAGGGAGATGGGGGGGGGGGGGGGGGGGGGGGGTCCCCCCCCAAACACACCACCATTTCATCTATCTATCGTCAACACTTATGGGCAAATCTATCTATCGTCAACAAATTCTGGGAACAATCTATCTATCGTCAACACATTTCGTCCCCAAAATGGGTATTTTTGCCTCAAAATCGGTATTTTTCGTCCCAAATAGGCAAAAAATCGCGCGCTACGCGCGGATTAGTACATCTAAGTACATTTTCATTAATATTTACACATTATTACCTGCTTAGTACACTATACTACACCTTGATTTTTGGCGACCCCCCCCCCCCACCATCTATCTATCGTCAACAAGTTTGGGTCGACCCCCCCCAGATTTCGGACTTGGGTCATCTATCTATCGTCAACACATTTCGGGTCCCAATCTATCTATCGTCAACACCCTGACCAAGTACTACACTGAAAATCGGGGCGGGTAGGGTACCAGGGCGGGGCGGGTAGGGGGGTAGGGTACAAGAGCGGGGCGGGTAGGGGGGTAGCGTACCAGGCCGGGGCGGGTAGGGTACCATTGGGGGGCCACCCCCCACCCCCCCCCCCCCAGCCACAGCACTGGTATTGGGTGGTATTGGTATTGGGTATTGGGTATTGTGCCCACCCATACCCCCATTAATTGACCCCCCATTAATTGAACCCCCCCCCTAAATGGCTCGAAATCAAAAATAGAACCCCCATTAATTGACCCCCCATTAATAGAACAGAACCCCACCCCCAACCTTCACCGTACCACAGATTAGTGGTATGGTAGGGCTGTGTTGTTGTGTCAAACGTTGTTTAAGCTTGCGTACACCACAGAATACAGCTTTTTAAGCATAATTGCCGCTGTTGAAGTTAGAAAATACCGAAAACAAGCCATTTTTATGGGCATTATTAACAATGATTTTTTTTCGTCGGGGGGCCAAATGAAAAATATAACCCCCCAATAATTGACCCCCCATAAATTGAACCCCCCCAAAATGACCCCAGTGAAAAAATAGACCCCCCGGGTTCTATTTCCGACAATCACAATACGGTAGACAGTCGTGAGGGCATCATGAAAGTCAAATCACTTGGTACAAACTCTCAAACGTGTACCCAGGAGAAGCAGTTTAAAAGGAACAATCGGGAAGAAAATTAGGCGGGGACCGGCCGAATTTCTACCTGCGCATTCAGGCAAACTGCCTGATCAAAAAGCTGTCAAGGCGATAGAATGTTTCGCATGCTTCTTGAAACTCACTAACTATAGAATTTCGCTTTTCTTTATATTTCGAATTTTGACGAATTGTTCCAGCGTGACAAGCAGAGCATGAAACATTTAGCAGACACGCTGGAACAATTCGTTGAATTTCGAAATATAAAGAAAAGCAAAATTCTATAGTTAGTGAGTTTCAAAAATCATGCGAAACATTCCATCGCCTTGAGAGCTTTTTGATCAGGCAATTTGCCTGAATGTGCAGGTAGAAATTCGGCCGGTCCGCGCCGAATTTTGTTCGCAGTGGCTTGTCTTAAACGGAATCTCCTCGGTACATGCTTGAGAGTTTATAAAAAATGATTTGACTTTTGTGATGCCCTCATTGTTCTCTAAACAATTGTAAAACTTGAAAGGAATGTGCAATTTCCCCTTTAAGCTTAGGCCCCAGCCAGGGAGACCTGTGCACATTTCTCATGTCCACGCCTGACTTAAAGTGGCGGACTCATTGCTAAAAGCACTCGTTTTATATTTTCAACTTGTGGCCGTGATGCGTGCGATCAGAATGCAACCACGATTAGGCGGATAGGATCTATATCGGCCGAGATCGAAGCGATTGAATCGGCCCAACCAGGAACAAAATATATTTTGGACCAGCTGCATTTTCATTGCAAATCAAGGGAACCTCGTGCTCTGGCCACGAAACATTCAGAAAAATAGTCGTTTTTATATGAAACCGAAGAAACATTTCTTGGTGCACTTGACGTCAGCCAGCTGACAAGCACGTCACGCAGTGACCAAATGCACCAAGAAATGTTTCTTCGTTTTCATAAAAAACGACTATTTTTTAATGTTTCATGGCCAGAGTATAGGTAACCCATCAGCTCATGGCACTTTTTATACACACAACGCATGCAGCAGCACACGCCGTTTTCTAAACAAAATGTACACCTTGAGCGGGTGTCACACTTTGATGGCCGCTTTATAATTTACTCGGTTTTCATTTGCTGCTTGACATAACACTTTTCTGCACTGTTGCAAAATTTGGGGATGTTTCAACGGATAGCTGCAGAGAATAGATGCATTCATTGACAGTGCAGCATGCAGCCTGTGTGTGTTGAGTGCCATGAGCTGGCGGATTGCCTATACGAGGTTCCCCTGACTTGCAATAAAAACGCAGCTGGTCCAAAATGATTTTTGTTCCTGGTTGAGCCGATTCAATCGCTTCGATCTCGGCCGATATACATAGATCCGATCGGCCTAATCGTGGTGGCGTTCTGATGATCGCGCACATCTCGGCCACAAGTTGAAATGATAAAACGAGTACTTTTAGCAATGAGTCCGCCCCTTTAAAGCCTAAAACGAGACCTCAACGGTTGATGGAAGACTTATTACTATTGTAATCAGTTCATACTACAGAGACCCTGGAGGGAAGACTCATTATGGAGAAAATAAAGCGATACGGCAGTTTCGCGTCAGTTGGATTCCCTTTGTGTGAATTCTATCTCCTCCGCGTCTTTGGAATTGATTTTTGAAACATTTTTTGTATTTCTCTTTCAATTGGTACCGGTAATGGAAATGGATCGGATCGGCACCAGAGATCGGAAACGGGCCGGGTAAAGTCGGCCCGGCCCGGCCCGGTCAGCCAATTTTAAAGGGCCGAAAACTGAAAAAGTCCAAAAAGCTGAAAAAAATTCGAAAATTTTCTGCAGAATACTTGTTTTCACTGGTGCAGCTGGGGGGAAGGGGTAGGTAGGTAGATTGACGCGCCATCCTGATGCAGCACGTAAGTCGCCGCCCCGGCTGGCGCGCTGCGCGCGATTTATGCACATTTTAACCCATAAAAATTGAATTCCCGCGAAACTAGTATGACACAGTGTACCGTATTGTCGGAAATAGAACCCCCCATTAATTGACCCCCCCATTAATTGAACCCCCCCTAAATGGCTCGAAATCAAAAATAGAACCCCCCCATTAATTGACCCCCCCATTAATAGAACCCCACCCCCAACCTTCACCGTACCACTGATTAGTGGTATGGTAAGGCTGTGTTGTTGTGTCAAACGTTGTTTAAGCTTGCGTTTTCAGCAGAATACGGCTTTTTAAGCATAATTAACGCTGTTAAAGGCAGAAAATACCCTAAACAGGCCATTTTTAGGGGCATTATTAACAATGATTTTTTTCGTCGGGGGGCCAAATGAAAAATATAACCCCCCCAATCACTCTAGTGGTTGGGGGGTGGGGGGGGGTATTCCCCCCCCCCTAAGGGGTATCTATCTCGAGTCAACCCTTAGGGGGGGATGGGGGGGAAGGGTATCTATCTCGAGCCGACCCCAAAGGGTATCTCGAGTAAGTAGATTTATGGTTTTCAAAGGCAAAAATAGGTGTTTTTCGACCTCGAGACCCCCAAAAATCGCGCGCTCCGCGCGCAAACACCCAAAAATGGTCATTTTAGGCCAATTTTCGGCAAAAATGTCAAAAAATACCCCTTTTTAGGCCCATTTTGCAGTAAAATTGCATGCAAAAAACGGCCTTTTTTCGCCTTTTGACGGACCATAGGGGTATCTTGGGTAGCCTCTGGGGGGTATCTCGAGTAAGTCCGAAACCTTCCCCCCCCCCTAGGGTATCTTGGGTCGATTGGCCTGCCACCACACTGCCCCCAATAATTGACAGTGTAGTTCCTGGTCCGGAGGGGGAGATAGCGGACCCTCCGTTTTTTTCGGAGGGGGAGATAGTGTACCCCCGAGGGGGGGAAGGGGGGGGGAAGACCCAAATTCGGGAAAAAGTCACTTTTTGAGGTAGAAAATTTGACCTATTTTTGCCCCTTTTTGGAAAAAATTCTTCATAAAAAGGGTATTTTAGCGACTTTTGAGAACATTGACCTGAAAATCACACATTTTAGGCCTAAAAATGCCCATTTTAGGCCTAAAAATGGCCATTTTAGGCAAAAATTGGGGGAGATAGTGTACCCGGAGGGGGAGATAGGGGGATAGTGTACCACCCGAGGGGGAGATAGCGTACCCGAGGGGGGGGACCCCCCTCCCCCCCAGGAACTACACTGACCCTGATTGACCCCCCATAAATTGAACCCCCCCCAAAATAACCCCAGTGAAAAAATAGACCCCCCGGGTTCTATTTCCGACAATACGGCAGTTGCAATTTTTCCGGAAAAATATATTTGCCGAAAAAAACGTTTTTTTGATATTTTTCCGAGCCAAATTTGGGCATCGTTCCAAATGGTGTATATTTGGCACACTATGTGCTAAAAATGGTGTATGAAAAGGAATTCTGTTCGGAAAGTGCGAATAAAAGCTGTAAAAGGGCTGGAAAACACTTGAAAAAGCATGTTTCTGCAATAAAACAATGGTTGTTTACCATAATTTTGACACTTTTTCATAAAAGTTCAAAACCCGCCGTCCAATTTTTCCGGAAAAATATATTTCACTAAAAAAACGTTTTTTTTTCGTTTTTTTTTTCAGGAAAAAAACCGTTTCTTTTTCATCTGCAACTATATGGCACGTCACAGTATCTTCGCCTAAAATTTCTCCCCACCCCCAAAAATCAGATTCCCTCCCCCCAATCCTGGGTGCAATACCGCGGTATCGGTATCTCCTCTTTTTTGCTACCAGGCGTTTCCGGAACTTAACTTGAGATAAAAACCATGGCCTGAAACTTTGAGGTAATAATCCGCCCCCATAAGCGCAACACACGAAACAAAGTCGCGCTGGTATGTTGCGATCGAAACACATTGCTCAACTCAGTCGTTTGTTGGCGGCGCAACGACAGCAAAAACCAGCCTCATTCCACACAACTGCTGTGGCGCACGGTGGGCACGGCGACACGTGGTGGGGACCGGAGAAGTGTGCGGGACGCGAAGTTGTCGGATACGGTGCCCAGGGTGAACCGGTACGGTCACATAAGTTTGGCAAGCTAAGATGGGCTGTTGTCAATTAAAATGTGACAATTTCTAATTTGTTCAGCATTTATACAACTAAAATTTGTTGCATCCAGGGTGAAGCGCAAAGCTTCTCTGCATATTCCAGACCTATACTGACCGATTAGATTACTGGTACCCGTCGATCCGGTTTCGCAAAGCAGATGACACATACAAGAAGCTGCACGAAAAGGAGAAGGGCGATTGGAAGCAACTTTCCATGGATGAAATGAAGCAGCGTACGTTAGCAATTACTTGCAGAAGCTAATAAATGGAAGACGAACGAAATGAAAACTGAGCGAAATGTCGGGCCGTTTTCTTTCAGTTTACCGCTACAGTTTCCGGCAGACCATGTCCGAGTTGCAGACGTCGCATGGATATTGGAAACCGGTGGTTGCGCTGGTGATGCTGTCGATGAGTCTGAGCATGTACATCTTAATGATGGTGAAATCGAGTGAGTTTCACTGTGCAGCTGGTTTAGAAAGAACGCTGGTTTCATGTTCGTTAACGGTTTTTCAAGCCGCGCAAAAAATGCCCATATTGTATCCAGGAAGGAGCCGCTAAACATGCTTGTGTTGTTCATCCCTTTCATTAGCTTTGCCCGTCGCGTCAAAATCTGCAGTTTCTATCAACAATTTCTCGCGTTTTAGATCATTTTGTCTGTCGTGGCCACTTTGCCCTCACCGTCCCAGATGTATTGCTCATCTTTGAGAGCAGGAATAAACGGGAATAACTCACTGCTGTGCTCTTTCATCATTATCACACCATTTTTACTTTTCTGTTTTTTAGTGGCGCCCGACCCACCACCAACATTCAACCCCGAATACAAAGAGCGCATGCTGCAACGACAGATCGATCTAAACATGGAGCCCGTCTCTGGAGTGTCATCGCACTGGGATTACGAAAAGAACACGTGGAAAAGCTAAGAATCATGAACTTGATGTCCATGTATAGGTGATTATTATCCATTATGATTTCCTTTATGATAGTTTATCTCGGAAGAAACGATCACCTGCCGACGTTTCGTGTGTTCGTAACAATTTATTCTACTGGCTTGTTTACCTGAATAAGTTGGAATCTAATCTGATTGATCGTTGTAGCCAGACAATTCTGTAACTATACGTTAGCTTGTTTCTTACTTTCGAGAGGAATCTTATAGATATTGTTGCTACACAAATTAGATACCGATGTGCGCATGAATAACAATGATGATACCCGAAATGTAGTCAACTCATTCTGCCCTCAATTCAATTTTATTTGATATTTGGCTAACATTTCGTGTTCCTGTTGATTTAATAAGATGTGTGGACTGTATACATAAACAAACAGGATTAGGCGGAAAGAACTATATTGAATATGGTTCCGAATCACATCAAGCATCGTGATTATGATAGAAGAACATAGTGGACCAAAATAATTCACATCACCGACCAAACATCAAAAATCATCCTTTGTGCTGCACGTGCACGCTGAATTTCACCACAGGCAGTGTCTCAACGCTAGCGGTCACGACACAAGGCATGCCCAAGTTCGACAGGGCTCCTCGAATTAGTCCACATGAAAACGACAGGTATCGGGGAGCCTCATCCAGGTATTGCTGACTTGCCGAGAAGGGCATGAGCATCAGAAATCGATTGTCCTGAACGACATAAACACCCTGGTGGTTGGTCTTCAGATTGTCGACTTGTTTGCGAAAGACGGTGGTCCAGAATTCTTTGCAGATGAACTTCATCGAATCCAGTTCGGTGCAGAAACGAGGCAGCTCCTTTGAAATGCGCTCGACCAACGCAAAGCCGACGCGGTAGCCCATGTGCTCGAGTTTGGTCGTGGCGTTTAATTCATCGCATTTATTAGAACTTGACGAATTCTCACTACCGGACGACGTTTGTTGTTCGTGTTCTTTGTCGAAAAAGTGCGACACCAATTCGGTGTGCAGAAACTCGAATGGAAAATCACCGCCCAACAACGACATTCTAGTCAGGAAACAAACTCCGGTTTCTGAAATCTGGAACTACTACTGACATCCGGAACCTCAACACATGTAGCTGCGGGGGAGGGGTGTCCACGTGCGTCTGTCCAAAAATCTCAGACCCCTCCATATCCAGCGTGGTCACTGCACAGACGCTCACAACAACATATTTCTCCTCGAGCATGTCGATCTCAAACTTCTCATACGTTTTCCCGAATAGAGTTCCCGGGATTCGGGATCGGAACCACAACATGGAATTTCGGGATCGGGAAAAAGTTCGGGCTGGGATTGGCCAAAAAACTGGATCGGAATTACAGCAAATATTTTTTCATGGTCGATATCAAAATTGGTGATCGGATGTGACTTGCCTTAGCAGCGCGTGATTTTTGCATTAAGGATATTAAGAAACTTAGCAGAGGCACTGAATTCGTCCAGCGTATTATTCATTCGTTTTGGGTCGGGGTATATCCAGTTATGTTGTTGGTCCGAGCAAGAAAGCTCCCAGCTGGAAGGGTCCGGCGCAATAAAGTTAGCTAGCTGCCGGGTACACCGATTGGGGGGACATTGGTCCAGATGTCAAAAACAGGGGTACTCAAATTGGTCGATATGCTGTATATGAGCCTTAAAATGCGTATTTTTTCTGCACATGTGAGAAAATTTGAGCGAATTTGACCATTTTGGCTAATACAATCGTCATTTTGGCACTAAAATCAACACCTTCTTTGGCTTGATGACCGGAGTAAGGCGGCCTTCACAATGCATGCGGGTTGCGGGCCGAGGTAATGCGGGCCCGCAAAAATTGAATCCGCACTAGGTTTCACAATGCAATGTGCGGGTTGCGGGCCAGAAGTTCTAATTGAAGCAAACCCGCAACCCGCAGTTCCTTGCCCGCATGCGGGTGCATTGTGAAACCAAAAAATGCGGGTTGCGGGCGAAGAGGAGTTTAGGAAACGTCACAAAGAATAACATTCATGAGCTCTTCTTTGTCAATACTGACTTCGAAAAACATGTTCAGGTACTAGTCGCACAAAAAGTTCACAAAAAGTGGTCAAATTTTTTTCCTGAATCGTGAAGCAGGAAAGTGACAGGGCAGTGACGTTGCGTTGCGCGATCGCACACAAGGCATGCAGTCTACAAAATGTTTCAGACCCGCAGCAATGTATGCAGGTGCTCTTCTGGATTATTTTCAGGTGAAAATGTTTTGTGAGAGTCACAAATAGCACAGCGGTTAAGAGTGACTGAATGTGAAAATCAGGAATGATTTGATGAATTCTTGTGTGGTCATTGTGCGACCAATATCTACGATTGAGTTTTAGTATCGTGTACTGATTTTAAGACGACCAACAAATGCCGATTACATTGTCCTTGTCTGGAGACCACCGAAGTTTCAAGTGGTGATAAAAATTTTCAAAACATGAGGAAGTATCAAACCTTGAAGCAAATTTCGTCTGTGCATTTCGCAAACATTTACCGCTAACTAATAATAATGCCGACATATAGGCAATCCGCCAGCTCATGGCACTCAACACGCACAGGCTGCACGCTACATTAATTGCCGTCAATGAATGCATCTATTCTCTGCAGTTATCCGTTGAAACATCCCTAAATTTTGCAACAGTGCAGAAAAGTGTCATGTCAAGCAGCTAATTAAAACCGAGCAAATTATAAAGCGGCCATCAAAGTATAACACTCGTTCAAAGTGAACATTTTGTTTGGAAAATGGCGTGTGCTGCTGGATGCGCTGTGTGTATAAAAAGTGCCATGAGCGATGGAATGCCTATACAGTACATATAAACACGTGCACTCCGTTTTGGACACAATGGGATTGCAGATTCTCGTTGTTTTCAATTGTTTGGAAAGCTGAGCACGAAAGTTTCTGAAGAAACCTGTGCAAATTTAGCATGCAAATTGATTGCGCAAATAAAGATAAGCATGTTATGCTTGGCACACTGTTCTTGGAATCCTGCAACATCGAAAACACATAGAGAGTCGAAAACTTGTGCTCTCTGAGCAATGGGTCAACAAAAATCAACCATCCGAGCATGCGCTGAGGACCCAAACCCGCAAAAAAATAGGATCAGTTCTAATCGAGAAAATGCGGGTTGCGAGCCGATTTGGCCCGCAACCCGCAACCCGCACGCTGCTATGTGAAGGACACTCTGCGTGCGGGTTGCGGGCCGGGCTCGGCCCGCAATCCGCGACCCGCATTTCTTGTGTCTTCACAATGCACAGTGCGGGTTGCGGGCCGATGTGGCCCGCAACCCGCATGCATTGTGAAGGCCGCCTAACAAAACGCGCGCTTCGGGCGCTAGATCTGCACGTTTTTGGTCAATTCCGACGCGCTCCAAGTTGCGCACCAGTTAGTTTAGCAACGGCCAACTTTTGAACAAGTACTGATAAAATATTTTGCGCCGGATAAAAATGATTTTTTTATCTGCATCGACCACCAAAATTTAGACCTAGGTACGTCCACACTTGCGACCATTGGTCAAATTTTATCACTCGAGCTCAGTTGCAAGCCCTCTAGGGATGAAAGTGAAGCAAAGAGAAACTGAGCCAAAACACGCAACCTGAAGAAATTAACAATTCTGAGAGCAATACAACGAAAAACATCGTGGAAGATAAAAGGCCTCTGATCTCGAAAAGGTTCGGGACCGGGATTAGAGCACGGGACAGGAATTTTTTTTGAAAATTTTCGGGATTGTGATTCAAAGCTCTGGTCGCGATCCCACTTGAACCATATTCAACCAACCAAAAATGACGATGTCAATCCTCGATGACCCTGGTGACAGGGTCTCTCAGCAGCAGAGCACACCGAATATGACGCGACGCGCGGACAATACAATATGATCGAAGTATATTTTCAATGGCAAAATACCATTTTAAAATCGCGAAAGATCAGCAGCCACAACCTTGACCAAACTAACAGCTTTATTCCCAGGTTCAGATGTAACGGGCAACAGAATAAATCACGCAACAAAACAATGTTTCGGTGGATGTTTCACATGTCTTTCACGGTTACGATTTTAACAGAACAGAACGCCTAGAATTTTCAATCTTCAGTCTTCGTTATCGACATTCACCGTGGTCAATTCTGAAATTAAGTTTTTTATGCTGGTTTAGCACATTGCCGCATAGAACCTGGCCACTTATTTAATTAACGGATATTTGTGCGTAACTGCCGGCAATAATTCGACTTAGCATGAAATTTGTTTGTTTGTTATCTAAAAATAGAATCTCCAAATGAACCATGAAAACCGACTTTTGAACGAGTCGACGGGCACGTGCGTGACGAGTGTGTAGAGCTTATGGGGCGAATCTTCGTCCTCGTTGCGACGTCGGCTCAAACGCACGCGGATACGGAAGGGAACGTTGCTGAAGAACAAACAAAGAATTGTGTCAAACGGGACGAAAACGTTTTTTCCGGCAGGCCGAAAAATCACAGATAAACTTCCACGAAAGTTCGAATCGAAGTCTCCGAACGTGCAAACAGATGTGCATACTGTTGTTTTAGCGGGACTGCCGTTTCACAACAACAGCAACACGATTTTTTTATCGAGCACAGCGTAGCCGTAATTTGCAACAAAACATATCGCCATGTCGTCAGGCCAATTGTTATTCCAAAATATAATTTTTCAAATAAAGCCCATGCAACAACACTGTTAATTTCCATCCTGTTGGAAATGCAATATGCCATCCACTTGTACACTGCTAACCGCACGCCCTTCGACCAAACGTGTTTATTGAGCCTGGTGTCGACGCGCACATCCTCGGTGCCCATTTGTTGTTTCGCAAACTTACGGATCTCCTTCACCGCTCGCGGCGCTCGCTTCTTGAATCCCCTGAAAAATGAGGACGTGTTTAGCCCACCACCACAGGTTATAAAATCAATGCAATTTTTTTGAACGGATAAGTGGGATTAATGGTTCTGCACTGACCAGTGTGGTTCCTGGTCCGGCGGGGAAATTAGTGTACCTCCCTACTTTTCGGAGGGGAAATTAGTGTACCTCCCTGGGGAAAGGGGGAAGACCCAAATTCAGGAAAGTCACTTTTTGAGGTGGAAAATTTGACCTATTTTTGCCCCTTTTTCGAAAAAATTGTTCATAAACAGGGTATTTTGGGGACTTTTGATAACATTGACCTACAAATCACACATTTTAGGCCTAAAAATGCCCATTGTAGGCCTAAAAATGGCTATTTTAGGCAAAAATTGGGGAAATTAGTGTACCCGGAGGGGAAATTAGTGTACTAGTGTACCTTGGTCGGGGAAATTAGTGTACCTTAGGGGGCCCCCTCCCCCGGGAACGACACTGGCACTGACGAAGAACTTTGATTTTTGTTCAACTTTGCTTGATCTCACTTGTCTCGATCACCCTATCCTCTTACCGAAACTGACCCGGACCTGACCAAGCCAATTTCATTTCAACCATAACGTTCTGAGCACTTTAAATCAAATGCAATTCAAGAGCGCAAGCGCTCCACCGTGGGATCTGGGATGTGACTTCAGCACAAAACCGATGGCCTACAGCAATGAAATACAGAAACAACAGCATTGCACAAACAACAACAGGTAACAAAACTACAAACCGCCGCGCGAATATGGTCGCCTGCTGTTGAAGCTTTGGTCAAATCTGAACTTGGAGCGGATGGACCGCACTTTGGACAGGACCATGAACACACTGAGATTGCTACGTAAGAGAGCGGACAGCAGCGTAGTTCCTAAGGTACGGTAACCGCCGCGACCAAGGTACACTAGTACACTAACCGCCGCCAGCCAGTGGTGTCGTTGAGAAATCGAAATTTTTCCATACCCAGCCCAATTTTCGGGAAATTTCCCATACATGCCCCCAAAAATCAAAAATTTCCCATAGCAGGGGGGTTTCTCCAAAAACTCAAAGATTTCCCATACCCGAGGGTGGGGGTTTTGAAAAAAATGACCCCAAAAATCTTCTAAAAGTGCCAAAATTGGTCTAAAAAGTACATAAAACAATTTTCTTGCGGCAACAAGCGATTTTTGACATTTTAGGACGAAAAATGCCCAATTTTGGTACTTCTCGGGGTCAAAAAGTTATTTCTCTCAGGGGGTGCTTGTTCCAAAAGTGAAAAATTTCCCATACCCCATACCCCAGGCCGATTTCCCATACCCCATACCAGGGGGTAACCCCCAACCCCCCTAACGGCACCACTGACCGCCGCGCCAGGTACACTAACCGCCTCAATTTTTGCCTAAGATAGGCATTTTTAAGCCTAAAATGGGTGATTTTTAGGTCACTGTTGACAAAAGTCGGCAAAATACCCTTTTGGAGATTTTTTTCCAAAAAGGGGCAAAAAGAGGTCAAATTTTCGACCTCAAAAAAACGGCTTTTTGCTGAATTTGAGTCTTACCCCTTCTCCCCAGGGAGGTGAACTGAACGCCGCTCCGAAAAAGTGGGTAGACACACTAACCGCTTCGCCGGACCAGGAACTACAGTGGCGGACAGTGATAAGGGAGATTAGGGAGAAATTGTTGGACTTTTATACTTATCGTATTTGCGTGATCTCTCCTTTGTGGCGGTACGGTACCCTCACTGGCGGCAGGAGCTCAAAACATAAAAAACGGATAAGCGCATAAACTCACATTCCATGAATTCGTTTGTGCATGTGGATTGTGTATTCCCTAGTCACCACTTCGTTCATGGTCGATTTGCTCTTACCGTCCTTCTTTTTGCCACCGCCCTTCTTCGACATGATTTCGATTTAACCGAGCGTTTTTTACCCAGGCGGCGATAATATAGTGTTCAACTGAAAACAAATGTTGATGTGCATGTGCACATAATGTTCATAACCACGCACACACACAAGCAAAGGTACCGACCCGGCAGAGAGACTCTGGGGATTACCATACCACTAATCAGTGGTACGGTGAAGGTTGGGGGTGGCGTTCTATTATTGGGGGAGGTCAATTAATGGGGGGGTTCTATTTTTGATTTCGAGCCATTTGGGTGGGGTTCAATTAATGGGGGGGTTCTATTTCCGACAATACGGTAAACAGACGCACCCGGCCGGGATTAGGCATGGGGGCAATACCGATTTTTTGACCCAATCCAATACCCAATACCAAGGCCCCCAATACCCAATACCAATGGTGTAGCTGGGGGGGGGGTGTGGGGTCCCCCCTAGGTACAGTAGGTAGGTTGCCGCCCCTCGCCTGGTACAGTAGGTAGGTTGCCGCTGCCGCCCCTCCCCTGGTAGAGTAGGTAGGTTGCCGCCCCACCTAACTTTTCACCCAAAACATTCATTTTTGGCTTAAAATTGCATAAAATTAGCATATTTGTCTGCAAATAGGCGAAAAATCGCGCGCTGCGCGCGAAATTAGTGTTTTAGGCCACATTTTCTTCAGTATTTAGACATAAAAAATTTCGGTTTCCAGATGACCCCCCCAAGTGGTGCGACCCCCCCACCTAGCTCGGCTGGTACAGTAGGTAGGTTGTCGCCCCGCATTTTGGGTGGTACAGTAAGTACAGTAGGTTGCCGCCCCGCCTGGGTAGCTACACCACTGCCCAATACCTCAAATGGGACCCTACCCAATACCCAATACTCAGGTTGGAGACCCAAATACCCAATACCCAATACCGACCCAATTTCCAAAAATTTCAAACTTTTTAAAAAAATTGGCCTGTTTTGGCTTTTTGATCGAATACTAAGTAAAATATGACTGAATTTCTCATTCTTCTTAACGTTGCAGCTAAAAATAGCGATTTCAAAGGCTAAAAAATTGAAAAATTGTATTGGGAATTGGGCAGTGATGTAGTTGGTCCGAGCAAGAAAGCTAGCTAGCTGGAGTGGTCCGGCACAAGAAAGCTAGGTGGCCGTCGAAAATCCCGAAAAAAAAATCCCGAAAAAAAAATCCCGAAACGAAAAATCCCGAAAAAAAAATCCCGAAAAGCAAAAATCCCGAAAAAATCCCGAAAAATAAAAAGGTGTAGAAATGGACCAAATTTTTTTGTCAGAAGTTGGCATTCATGTAGTTGGTGCTCGGGCTTGCATTCAGGGTTAGGCTTAGGCTTAGGCTGCCAGCCAGGAAGACCTGTTCATACGAAGGAAACATCAATAAAAAAACACATGCTCAGGCTTTATTTCAGGCTTAGGCTTAGGCTTAGGCTGCCAGCCAGGAAGACCTGTCCACGTAAAGGAACTATCCACAAAAATACAACGCGCAGGCCTTCATTCAGGGTTTTTATGGTGTCTTCTACTAATAGATAATATTAATCTGTCACAACTTTCCATTTTTATAATTAGGCTTAGGCTGCCAGCCAGGAAGACATGACCGAACGAGAATTTCAATATCTTGAGCCCCAACTGATCCATTGCCCAAATTATGGACTCCAACTACATGAATACCCCTTTCTGCACCTTAAACTTTGTATTTTCCCTCAATTTCATTTTTCGGGATTTTTGCTTTTCGGGATTTTTTTTTCGGGATTTTTATTTTTCGGGATTTTTTTTTCGGGATTTTTTTTTCGGGATTTTTTTTTCGGGATTTTCGACCCCACCCGAAAGCTAGCTAGCTAGCCGGGGACCCTGATTTGGGGGGTGTCGCAAAACGGTTGCCTCCGCCGCACCGAAAGGTGCTCCGTTTACGAAGTATACAATAACAGATTGGGTTTTACTTTATTCCATGGTTTTAGTGTAAGACTGAATGGGCGTTGAAAAAGTGAGCACAAAACAAGATATGTATGGATGTGGGTATACGAATTAATGTATTCAGAGCAGCAGAGCCACAAAGGCGTGTTTGGTTGAATAACAAAAGGCGTGCTTTCTATCTAACTAAAAATACGAAAAGTTACGTACTTCGTTGCTCATAAAAAAGAATATGAAATATTGGGTACTCGCTCAACCAGTGCTGTGGCTACTTTTGCGGGGCGGGTAGGGGGGGGGGGGTATTTCACAACCAATGCTTATAAACCCGCGAACTCCACGGAATTCGCGACAGGGGGTATTGGTCCAGAAGTCAAAAACAGGAGTATAAAATTTGGTCTAAATTATGCTAAAATAAGCCTTAAAATGCGTATTTTTGTGCACGTGTGAGAAAATTTGAACGAATTTGACCATTTTGTCCCATAAAATGGTCATTTTGGCACTAAAATCAACACTTTTCTTACTTGATGACCGGAGCAAGAAAGCTAGCTAGCCAGTTTGGGGGGTATGGGTTTCGGAGCAAGAAAGCTACCTAGCAGTTGGGGGGTAATACCCCCCATACCCCCTCAACCACACCACTGGCATTGGGTATTGCCCCCATGCCTCCCGGGATCAGTGGTGTGCGGCAACCAAACAGTGTAGTTCCTGGTCCGGAGGCGGAACAGGCGGGGGCGGTACCCCCTTTTTCGGTTGGGGAACAGAACAGACACGTACCCGAGGGGGGACCCGAGCCCCCAAATCTCCGGCCCGGCCCGGCCCGACCCCCCAAATCTCCGGAACGGCCCGAAACTTTGGCTCAGATTTTAACCCAATTTTTGCCATAATTTTTGCGATTTTTTTGAACCTATTTTTGGCTGAAAATTCATTGTTTTCCATGAAAAAGTCGTCAGATAGACAAGACAATACTGATCACTTTGCCGAATCCGTCAGAAATTTTTGCATTTTTGACAAAAAATCTCTACTTTTTCAATAAAATAATCACTTCAGAAGCTTCGGGCGTCATTTTATCTGCGTCACTAAGAAACTTCATATTGTGCTGATAAAAACGGTAACTTGACACTTCGTGACGAACTGTCCATTACACGACGCGCTAACCTGATGATTCACTCGTTCCGTGCCACTCTGATACAGCCCAACTTGAGACAACCCGAATCTGAGTGGAGGAAGATTGACTAATTATACGGAAATCCACCCGTTTTGTGTGTGCTTAAGCATAGTCCCATACTTAAGCTTTAGGCTTCTATTTCAGGCTTAGGCTTAGGCTTAGGCTTGCGGTTAGGCTTTGGCTTAGGCTTAGGCACCAGCCTGAATCAAATAAAACACACAGCCACGACGAAAAACGGCTGTATCTCTCGTGCACGCGTGCTCGATCGGGTGGATTTCCGTATAATTAGTCGCTCGTAGTGGAGGAACGTATTTCGAAACTTTTCGAAAATGTGTCCGGTTCAGCGTGTGTCGGTCACCAACCAGCATGACGCTTATTTTCTCTCTGCAGTCAAGAACTGTCCGCTACGCATGCCCTGTCTTGGACACTTCTTGACGCAAGAGGCAAAAAGACACGAAAGACAAAAAAGACAGGAAAGGCAAAAAAGACATTTATTATTTTTGTCTTCGTCAAGAAGTGTCCATCCACGTCCACGATAAAAACGTGGGAATGGGATGGGCTTCTGGTGCCGGGGATGTGGTGGGGACGGGGACTGGGCGCGAGCTTCGGGTTTTGGGCCAAAACCCGTGGGATAGTCTGGTCAGTCTGATTGGCTGGATTGAAATTAGGACCATTTCCACACACTTTCCAAGTTTTCTGTTGTGTGCTGTGCTGCCATATAGAAATTTGCCCAGCACCGACGCAGGGAAACCCGCGAAGGAGCAGGACAGACGCCCGGGAGGGCACACAGGCACAAAGGACAAACACGGGCGGCCCCCCCGAAAAACCAACACAAACACACGCAACTTGCCTGTTTCAGCAAGCACACTGTGTTGTGTAACAACGCGCGCGAAAGGCAGTCTATGGGACGGGAGGTTGTAAAACCAAAACTGTCCTGCGTTCGCTTGCGTTGCTGCATTGGACACCAGTTTGACCTTGACCGAAACAGACTGGCCAAAACTTGATTCAATGTGGTCAACTGTGTCAGTTGTGCTTCTTTGGCCGTCGCATCGAAACAGCCCGTTCCGCTCCGTTCCTGAAAGCGAGCGACGCCGTCTGAGGTTACGGTAATCAATTTGCCTGTGCGAGTCATCGGAAATAGAACCCGGGGGGTCTATTTTGTCACTGGGGTCATTTTGGGGGGTTCAATTTATGGGGGGGGTCAGTGTTGGAGGTGGGGGGGTTTGGGGGGTAGCCCCCCCCCCCAGTACAGTAGGTATCCCCCCTCGCCTGGTACAGTAGGTATCCCCCCCGATGTTTGGTATGGTACAGTAGGTATCCCCCCCGATTTTCACCCCGGTACAGTAGGTATCCCCCCCGATTTTGCCCCAAAAGTGCCAATTTTTGACCAAAATGGCCGAAATTAGTGCAAAATCAGTGGTTTTTACGTCAAATTACCCGAAATTCGCGCGCTACGCGCGCAAATACTACGTTTTCACACGATTCCACACATAATAAACACATAAAAAATTTTCACCCCAAAACCTAACCCCCCCCCCCAACCCCCCCCCCCCCCTGGGTACATAACCCCCCCAGGCCATCGGCTCTGGTACAGTAGGTATCCCCCCCTCTCCGAGCGCGGTACAGTAGGTATCCCCCCTCCAGAGTACCTCCAACACTGGGGGGGGGGTCAATTATTGGGGGGTTATATTTTTCATTTGGCCCCCCGACGAAAAAATCATTGTTAATAATGCCCATAAAAATGGCTTGTTTTTGGTATTTTCTAACTTCAACAGCGGCAATTATGCTTAAAAAGCTGTCTTCTGTTGTGTACGCAAGCTTAAACAACGTTTGACACAACAACACAGCCCTACCATACCACTAGCCCCCCGCCACCCCCCCCCCCCCCCCCCCCCCATCTGTGGTACAATGAAGGTTGGGGGGTGGGGTTCTATTAATGGGGGGTCAATTAATGGGGGGTTCTATTTTTGATTTCGAGCCATTTAGGGAGGGGGTTCAATTAATGGGGGGTTCTATTTCCGACAACACGGTATTAACGCTTGATAGTGGTGCACAGGTATTATACATTTGTGCACGTTTGTTGTTCGTTCAGAAGAGCACATAATACGCCTCTTATTGACGAATAGACACGAACGAATAAATGCGATTACAAGTGAAAAAAACATTTTTTCAAGCCCCTTTTTCAGGGGTTTTTGGGGGTATTTCTGGGAACAATTTTTTCAGGTTCGGGTCAGTGAATTAATAGAGGCCCCCGGAATAGAGCCCCCCCCGTAATAGAGTCCCCCCAAAATGGGGTCAGTGAGTTAATAGAGCCCCCATCCATTTAGGTTTTTACAGTAGCAACTTACTGTACCAGCCGCCGGGCGACGACCTACCTTACCTACTGTACCAGGATCAGGATGGAGCGTCAACCTACCTACCTACTGTATCCAGTGTAGTTCCTGGTCCGGCGCGGCGGTTAGTGTACCTACCCCTTTTTTCCGTGCGGCGGTTAGTATAACTCCCTGGCGGGGAAGGGGGGAAGACCCAAATCCAGGAAAAAGTCACTTTGTGGTAGAAAATTTGACCAATTTTTACCCATTTTTTGGAAAACATTCTCCATAAAAAGGGTATTTTGGCGACTTTTGACATCATTGACTTAAAAATCACCCATTTTAGGCCTAAAAATGGCCATTTTAGGCCTAAAAATGCCGATTTTAGGCAAAAATTGAGGCGGTTAGTGTACCTGGCGCAGCGGTTAGTGTATTAGGGTACCTTGGTCGCGGCGGTTAGTGTACCTTAGGCAGTGTAGTTCCTGGTCCGGAGGGGGAACAGGCGGTACCCCCCTTTTTTCGGAGGGGGAACAGACGTACCCACCTGGGGGAGAGGGACCCGGAAGGGGGGAGGACCCAAATTTGGAGAAAAGTCATTTTTTGAGGTCGAAAATTTGGCTCATTTTTGCCCCTTTTAGGAAAAAAATTTCAATAAAAAGGGTATTTTGGCGATTTTTGACGACATTGACCTAAAAATCCCTCATTTTATGCCTAAAAATGCCTATTTTAGGCCAAAATTTGCCTATTTTAGGTAAAAATTGGGGGAGCAGACGTACCCGGAGGGGGAACAGTGGGGCAGGCGTACCATCGAGGGGGAACAGACGTCCCCGAGGGGGGACGCCCCCTCCCCCCAGGAACTACACTGCTTAGGGGGACCCCCTCTCCCCAGGAACAGGAACTACACTGACTGTACCCAGGGCGGACCCCCACGACCCCCCAAGGTACACTAATTTCCCCGACCAAGGTACACCCGTACACGAATTCTTGGGTGACCAAAATCATACCTCTCACGCTTCCGGTCCCAACCCCGCGTCATACTTACCTCCCACACATGGGCCTGCCACGACACTGACTGTGGCTAAGCTAAGCATAGACAAAATTGGTAGAAAAATTGTGGACTGAACAATCTTGGTTTTTCTTTTGCAATTTCAACGATCAGATTCTGATTGTCATGCTCTCGTTCATCAACCACATCGTCAAAGTAGAAGCAAATCAAATCAAATCCTGTTCCGGAAAAAATTGGGACTTGGCCTAGCAACGCCCGAAACGATGTGCTTAATCCAAAAACTGAGCGAGTGTTACAGTTATTACCCTATTTTCCCGAACTTGCTTTCCACGAGCATGAAATTGTAGTTTGCAGCACACATAATTGCAACGCATGCGCCTATTTTGCAGGTAGCTACCGTCCTCTCCTCACTCAAAGGAAACCTGGGGAATCACCCAGCATCAGTTAATTTTCACAACACCAACAAACCACTAGGTATCCTGTTATCCATATCAATTTGCTCACATATAACATTCACAAACAACAACCTCAAAATGGCGTGTGGCGTCGCCATTAAACGATCACTGGAATCGTCCTACATGAGCCCCGATGCGCCGGATGAGCCGAGCTCAAAGCGAATGCGACCGGCGGCACATTGCTCACCATTTAGGGCCTCATTCGGCACCATGGCTGCCAGTCTGCCGTCGTCATCAGCTAATACATCACCGTTCGCTAATATCAACACAAAACTGACATCGGGTTAGTGAGATAAAAGCTGTCCAACTTTTGCTCAAATGTACATCGAATTCGAACTTGGTCCTGTCTGCCCCTGCTTTACAGTTCGCAAACAGTGAAAATCGCAGTTGAGCTATTTTTTGAAAGCAACGCCCGATACATACCTTGAGAAGCATGTCTGTACCTCCCTATTTGGCATTCCGATCCCTGATGCAGGCGATCAATCCAGACCATTCTGATCAGAACGTTTGATACCGGTCGCCAAATTTCTGACATGATCAAGCCCGCGTGAAAAAAAAACGGTTTTTCCAACATGTGCTCCACATGTTTTGGGTTCCCTTATGCTTATATGTACAACGGCTCTTTATCAGTTTTTCCAAAACTATAAAGAACCCGTTGTACGGCATCTATAATCAAGCCAATGTGTAATTCCCCCCCCAGGCCAACTCGAGTCGTACCTGATGGCCGAGGTGCGCTATCTGCGTCGACGTCGGCTGATCCCCCGTCGTCAGCATCAGTATCGCGCGCCCGATTCGCCGCACAATTCGTCTGATTCAGAGGGCGAGAATCAACCGAGCAGCACCCCTGTCACAACACAAAGCTGCCCACAGAATGGAAAGAACGCCAATGTGCTGGCGACCACGTCCAACAAGGAGGAACCGTTCGATAAGAAACAGTTCTCGCTGAACGAGGTTGGCATTAACGCGTTCTTGAGGAAGTGTTTTCATACTACTGGATGGAAGTAATTTTACATTTCATCGTTCTTGTGCCGTGACAGACATCATGGGACGACGCGCACGACAAAGGTGGAATTCAGCTCATAATCTTGATCGAGGTCTTGTATGACACAACCTTTTGGATGCAGTTACCCGGCTCAGATTCTACCGCGTGTTTTTATGCAGACGCTATGTTTATGCGCTAAGGCACACTGGCTTTGGATCTTTATCACCTTGTTCGTTCAGGTGAAAATGATTTGCGAACGGCTGCTCAAAGATCAAGAGTCGCAGCTGCGGGCGGAGTTCGAAAATGCGCTGCACCATAAACTCTCTGGTTTGTCAATACTACGATTTATTACAGTGTAATACAATCAGCGATATATAACTTGGGGATCGGATCTGATTCAAAGAAATTGACTGAACCCATTAATTTTGTCCAGCTTAAAAATTATCCATTTTGGGTTGGGGAACATCTTTTTCGCTGGTCTGGTGGCCTCACCATATTTCTCGTTATCATTATTGAAAAAAGTCACATGACCAAGGCAGGATCGGCCCAATCCGGTCTGATCACCAAGTTTGATATGCCACTCAATATCTTTCAAATTGAAAACAATGACGTTTTTCAGAACAATACGAAACGTTCTGTAAATTCACACAAGATCAGGTGCGACGAATGCACAGCAGCGATGACAACCTCTCTTGTTAGTTTACTTTCATCTCATCATAAAAGTTGCTATTTATAAAATTTGACTGTTATTCAATACTAATTTGAAATACCCATTTCAGATCTGTCATAATCCGGATGTCAGTGCCAGATTCTGTCGATTGATCTGAGTGAACACAACACACGTCAGTGACACGTGCCTTGGGGATTGATATCATTGATTTCCAATTTAACCATGTACGGATTCATGCTCTGACAATACTTTTAGGAGAAGCTTTTCAAACGCGTTGCCTGATCCGAGCTCGCGGAGCCAGCTGAGTTTCGTCCTTTTCGCTGGTCATAATATTATGTCAGTGCTTGTTGAGTGGCTGGCAGTCACGTGACCGCTATAGCTAAGACACTCATAATGCAATTCGGAACAGGCAACGCTTTCGAAGTATTGTCAGAGTATAATTTTCTTAAGCAACTTTTCTTGTTTTCGTGATCGAAATTGTTCACCAATATATCATAATTATTTTTTCGAGCTAAGCCTCTTGTGCTGTATCCTTTGCTTCATTTCTGTATAATCGTGATTTAGCCCTTTGCACTGCATATACGGTGAATATTATTGAGCCGTCTTTCTTACTTAAAAATGAATTCGCTCATAGTTTTCTATACATACCATTTTTGTGGTCGCCAACGTCAAATCCACAGCACTTATGTCCAGTGATGCAGCTGGTTCAGATGGCAGATGTAGATAGCTAGAGGGGTCCAGCTCAGTTTTGCGGATTTGGGGGTTTTGGTCGAGGTCAAAACTCGGGGTGTAAAAATGGGAGAAAATTATGCCAAAATATGCCGGTCATTGTCCATTTTGGAACACAACACATGGCCATTTTGCACTAAAATCAACACTTTTTGGTTGGTCCGGACGCGCCCCCCCCCCAACTACTGCTGCATCGATGAACTGAGTTGCGCTGCGCTTCGATTTTGTTCAACGTCATGCGTACTCTTCGTGTCCGTTTTTTGAATTTTCAATTGTTCTCTCCTGCGGTGATTGATTGAATATGAACAATAATGTATTCTGGTTCTTTATGTATCGTGTTGTGGAAATTGATAAAATAGACATGTAGCAAAAAACTCGACGTTCTTTCTTATCACCGCGTATTCATTTCTTGTTCACCTGACCGGACCGATAGAACATGTCGGCGGACGTCGCAACAGTAGAAAGTGCAGTAGTTTAAGGGACCGCACGACAAAAACCTTTGACCTACCCAAATTGTGATTTCACGAAAACAAACCAAACAATAACTGAATAATAATAGTTCAACCGGTTGAATACAAGCCAACAGTAACAATTAACGGAATTTAATCTTCATCAGATTGTTCTTCCTTTCCATTTGCGGTCACTTGTTGCGCATCGGCCTGAACAGATAATAAAAACAGCGGTGCAGAAATAACAGCTTTAATTCTCTTCATTAACTTTGTACAGATGAAGGTTTTCGTTCGTTCCGGTTCAGAACGAACAAATATTGTTTTTTTATCGTTTAGCTGCTCTTATGCGGGCCGCGAAAAAATTTTTAAAAGCAACCTAAGTTGTCAGCGTAAATTATGAACTTCGCTCTCAGGCAGCCAGCAGTATTCAACATGACCATTTTGTGCGGACAAGAATTAGAGAACTGTGTTCCGCGTTAGCCAAAAAATTGATGCAAACCTCACTGAATGAAACAAGAGAAAACCAGCCAGGAACGTGCCTGTTCATCCAATCCCTTGGGTGCAGTCATTCCCTCCTCATTCTCCTCCTCCTCCTCATCATCTAATCCCATTTCTTCCAATCGCTTCCTAATAGAGTCTTCGTGCTCTTGGTCGGTCACCACGCGCGCCTGTCAAACATTTGCAATCTTTAAATTTTTGACATTTTTAAATGTTTAGGAGTGAACAACAAATTGTACTATTTTAGGCCAAACACCATACAAAATGAGCATGAGCGCGCGAAAAATTTGCATTTTTTCACGGTTCACGCGCGATAGCCCAATTTCGTGGAAATCGGTGTATCTGACGCGCGAAGAACCCCATTTTTGAACCTTTGAAGCGTATTGGAGTGAAAATGCTGAGCTATAGGGGTTCTTTTTCCTTCCTCTTCTCTTCCACCATTCAGGGGCCACTTTGACCAAGGGGGCAAGGCCCCTGTGCCCACATAGTTCCGCTAGTGCCACCGACATAAATTCAAATATAATTTTAGCAAACGTGACGACCGAAGCAGCTAATATGCACAATACTAACGGCTTGTATGGTTTTGAACTCGCCGCCGGCCGTCTCAATGGCATCTTTAATCTTTTCCACAGCGGCACTGACCGCAGCTAGACCCTCTGCCCGTTCGAACGTGTTCGTCGTCACAACGTAGTCGGGCGGGGCGATCAGATTGATCTAGGCAAAATGGTAGTTTTTGTTTATTTTTTCTGCTTCTGTCCCTCAACGTGCCCATTCGCGTATTGTTACGATACTCCTTAATTTAACTATTGATGCCACACTAATATCCGCAGAACAACTTTCACGCTGGTCGCTGGGAAAGGCAAAGGCAAGCTCAACTTTCCTTCATGTTCAACAGTCAAGTCATAATCAAGGCAGATCCGATCCGGTCAGGCAAGTTTGATACCGGCCATCAAGCAACATTAGTAACATCTGATACGTACTTTGATCGGCATTTCTTCTGTGGAACATTCAAATCCTTTCTTCAGTGATGATTTGACGGCCTCAACGCCTTCGTATGTGAAACAACTGACTTGGATGTCTGCAAAATTGAAGAATTAAGTCTGGAAATTTTCAAGTGCTCAATAGAACTTACCAGCTCGAATTTTGACCGCCTGTGGCGTTAGACGTTTTCGAATGTCTTCCAATAATACGTCACGGATTTCGTCCGTAATATCACATTCTTTGAGAACCGATGGGTCACTAAAAATACAAGCACATTTCGCATTTCAGAAAAACAGTGTGTAGAACACGATTAATTAATGTTACGAAAACTAACGATATGGCTTTCTTGAACATGTCGTAGCAGGCGGCCTTTCGTTTCTGCTTTCTATCGAACATCCAGGCAGTTTTCTCATATAGGTCTTCCAATTGTTCGTCAGAATCGAACCCTAAATTAAAATAAAAATTGTTTGCACGCTCTCAGAAAATTTAAACAGGATGTGAAAACTTATTGAAAAGAGTAAGACAGGGCTGACTCTGGTCTGACCGACCTAAATTATCGGCAACATGCCGCAAAATACTGTTGACGGCCTTGGCCTTGGCGAATCGATCTTCGCACTGAAGCAGATCCTTTGTGGTGACGCGACGTTTGGATAAATCGATATAGCCTGAAATTCTTTTGTTGATTCAATAAATAATCAAAAGTTAACTCAAAAAAGTACAAGCCTTTCTCTTTGTCCACACGAATCACCACCACACATTCGTTGCGTCCCACGCGAACCAATTTGTTGACTGATCGGATACGACGCCGCGACAATTCGCTCAGCAGAATCATGCCCTTCTGAAAAAGTAGT
>JASAMV010003168.1:0-23365 GCA_030248065.1 Rhynchonema sp. JSB1_4
AGACATAAAGACTGGTACAGGTTTTTCATTATACAGATTTCCGATATGTAATAGATCCCTCTTTGATTTGGCTCCTTAGCGATTTGGAACATGCTGTTTTTCTGTAACCAAATGCAAATTCGGGGCTGCCCGTCATTTCCCCATTCAAGGAACATTGGGTCAAAGATGACGTTTGACGACCCCTTTATCCAATTGCATATTTTTCTCAGACTTCAACCCACGCATCCGCACGTTGGGTCTCTCCCCCGTCCCAACCGTCCTGCCTAATTCGCGCGCCGGAGTGGCCAAAATCATTTTCCAAAAACAAGTGCGAGATCCGTCGACTTTGGGTGTGTTTGATGGTTTTTTATTTTTTGAAGGTTAGTTTTAAACGTTCCCCCATCAATGGACATAACACGTACGTGTATGTATAGGCATATAGGCAAGTTGCAACAACAACAACAACAAGTCAACACGAGCCCGATTTCGAAGGTTGTGTGTAATCAAAACGAATAGAAAGAGAAAATTATCATGCTCCGTTTTGTATTCTTCAACGTGTAACATTTCCCAGATCAGCAGCCACGTCAGAAAGTTTCATCATTCTGCTACCAGCTGCGAAATCGAGCTCATGTTGGCGTAGTTTGCCTTTATAGGGCAAACCACGCCAACACGAGCCCGATTTCGCAGCTGGCAGAATAGTGAAACATTCATACGTTGCTGCTGATTTGGGAAATGTGACACGTTGAAGAATAGAAAGTGGAGCGTGATGATTTTTCTTTCTATTGGTTTTGAAGAATACCACCTTCGAAATCGGGCTCGTGTTGGTGTAGTTTGCCTTTATAGGTTTACAATCTAGGGCCTGCGTGTTTTACACATAAGAAATGATTTTTTCATCATTACCCAGTTTTTTTCAAGCAGTGTCCACACACAAAATTTTCAATAAAACATATAATCTTTGTGCCGTAGGCGGATTCATCGAGCGAATGTGGGCCTACGTCACCGTGCTGCGTCTGTTGCGCGAAGCCAAACTGCAATGGAGCAATGCAGACGAATCCAACAAGCTGCACAAGGCGCTCGATCTCAGTCTCAAAGTTGGTTGCGACCTATTGAAAAGGGGTTGACGAACGTCATCGGTTTATAAGGTCGTTTCTGAATCCTGGACACCCCTTGTAAAGTAAGTGTTTGGCGCTATCAACCCCACATCGGATCTGCCTTGGTCACAAAACTTTTTTGGAAAATTAAGGATATTTTCGAAATTTAGTGTTGGCACTAATTTCAACTGGGGTGCAAGTCGTCTGATCTAATTCGATCATCAAGTTTGATCGTCTTGTGAACGCGGTCATGACATAACTGGTTGCGCACCGTGCTGCGAAGACCGAATACCACCTGCGTCAACTTTTTTTCAATCAGCAGCGATCAAATTTTTCCAAATATGGTGTAAGCCAACAATATTGTGAAACATCAGCCTCACAACTCCACTTTCAGTTCGGTTTCGTCACCGAGCAAACGTCGATGGTGATCGCACCACCGCGTGGCGAAGAGACACAAATCCAACCGACACCGTTTGTGCCCGAGCCACGCGAAACATCACCGATCAGAATCTCCCGCGTGCACCATTTCCTCAGCGATTCGGTTGGCGCAACGGGCATGAAAAGAAGCCAGGGCGTCAACAGCAGTCGCTCGCGTTCAGGCAGTCTAACCGGCGGCCGAACTCCAATCTGTTACGACGACGGTAGTTATGGCACAGGCGCAGCAGTCAGGTTTCCGAAGGGAGATGGGGCGGCTGCAGGATTGATCGGTCCCAAAACGGCCATGGCCCCAACCATGGCCTGTGGGGCTCCACCGATGGGCGCCGATCTACAAATGAACATGGCCCAAACCGGTTATCGTTCCTCATTCGACCCGTTGTACCCACGGCGACAACAAGCCAGTTTTGCGTCAACATCCGGGTTTGAGGCCAGCGGCGGTTCGTTTGTTGGCATGGACGCAAGCTCAGTGGCCTGTGGCTCAATGGCCGGTTCCCTGACGGCGATGGCTCCCCAATCCTACGGGGCAGGGCCCAGCTACTTCGGCGGTGGTTTCGGCTCGACGAAGTCGCATTCAGGTTGGCAGCTGTGCGGCGTCTTTCAAATGTGTGGTCCGGTATGCACTTTCATGACTTGGTCGGGTGTGGTCGGGGGTGCAGAATGGTTTGGAGACCATATCTTGCGATTTTTTAGTTTCTGTGATTTTGCCCGGCGGAACAGTTGCTCCCTGGTGTGGTGAGCTGTGTAGGAAACTTGTGCGCTGGTCGTAATCACCGACACGACGACAATATCGCAAAGATATGGTCCAACCCAGTTTACACGCCCGATCAAGCTCGACACGCGACCGTGCCAGAAAAGTGCATACCGGCCCAGTCCGAAGACATGGTAAGGATAGGTGCACATACCAAAAGTCTGCCCATGATTCTCAATTCTCGTGCAGGTCTGCCGACCAGTCAGCCATGGATGATATTGTTGGCCACCGACGATCAACATTTGAAGGAGGGCGTGATGAAAATGATGGAATTGTTGAAGGTGGGTATAAACTCTCCGGTTTTGACTTTGACTTCATTGGATAGCGGGTTCTTTTCGGACTTCTTAGTCCCCTTGAGTTTGCAAGCTTGGGCTCGGCGGGCAGCGTTGTCTCATTCTCACGGTTAGGCTTGAGCAGCAGCCGGGTTCCCGAATTGATAAGGTCCAAATCTCGTGGCCCAAGAGTGTCCCGGACCAAAGTCGTATACCAAGACCCCAAATGCTCATGCACACGCACACAGACATACGCGCCAGCGTTCCACTTTGTGAGTGTTGTGTTTCGCGTGGCTGATGACAAGTACGGTGCGTGGCAGGAGGCAGCACGCGCGTCGCTGGTGATGCAGCAGTGCACTGGATGCACACACAACCGCGCCTGGAGGGATGCACTGCCTATGCGTCACATTGGGTATGGGGCTGTGAGGGGTACTGTATGTATCTTTGTTGATTTATAGTTGACGTCATTTGTAGGGATCGTGAATGAAATAGCGCCGGATAGCATTAGAGCATCAAACTTGGAAATCAGTTTTGTCTTGGTCACGTGACTATTTGCATCATGCATCAGGCATGCATCACCAGATATGACAAGCTGCTGTCTGTCTCAGGACATCCTACACGCTGGTAGAATTATTGAGAAAATATCAGCAACTCACGACTTAAAACAAGTCACGTGATACCAAAAAAGACATGACAGGGCAGATCATCGCCGACATTGATATTGGCCACGTCGATCTGGTCTTGAAGCTCACAGAAACTTGAAAAAAACCTCAAATTACATTGCATTTACAGTCACGACTATCTGACGCGCGTCGGTTACAAACTGATTGTGATCACGGATCCCGGCTCGTCTCTCGGTTCGCTGGTGGGTCTGCTCAAATACGGTCGTACGCTGGGTGCAATGCCCACCCTGGTGTCGAGCGGACCCGGGGCGTTCAGTGGCAGCAAACAACGCGTCGTGCACGACATTGTCGGCGGACGGATGGATTTGGTGATTGACTGATTTGGGGATGCATTCGTACGATTTTTTGTTTTGCATTGTACATATGTACTGGGCTCATTCATTGTTTTTGTATCGATTATTCTGAATTGAGAGAGCTGATGTACATGAAGCCTTTTTTCGCTCTGCTGTATACTTCAAACTTGTTCAGGATTTTCTACTGCGATTTTGAATGATGAAATTTTGAGCTACAAGTGTAACATTAATCAGTATCTGAGTGATGGTATCCTGCATTTTGGGGTGATGTTGCAAGATTCCGTGTGGGATGTTTGTACGGGATTATTGCTAAAGATATTCTGAGTATTCGGAATGTTTGTGCTTGGATGGTTTTTGTTACGTATTTCTGAGGTAACTGAGCTGATTGCTTTGATTTGTGGTGGAGCCTTTCCTTCTGCTCTTGTTGCCATCAGCGTTGTTCCTTTATTTGCAAACTGGTCTATTAGGATGATATTTCACTTTACTAGCAATGTCGCAGACAAAGGAAATTCACTAGTTATTTGGAACAGGCTTGTTTTTATTCCTGAGCGTATATTTTTATGAACAGTCACGTGAAAATTATTATATATGTACATACATTCTGACCACCAATCCTGGCACTATTATCATTTTTTAGAAATGTGCATTTAATTAGCAGAAAATCAGAATGTCATTTATTACAGAGCATTATTGAATTATTTGATTTGTGACTTGTTTGTATGTATAGGAAGGAAGAATGTTCGAGTTTTTGAGATCACACCCTGTTGGCTTCAGCATCATTTGCATTGGTGCCGGTTTGCGATGTTGTGACCGTTACTTGATGATTAAAACGAAGGGAATTTCATTTGGCTTTTGAATTGAAAGAAATGTAGCAACACTACGCCCACAGGAGCAGTGGTTTTTTAAAAAAAAATTTTTTTTATTAAAAAAAATTTTTTTAAAAAAAATTCGTCCCAAAAGTTAAAAAATATTTCAAAATTCGAAAATTTCTGGATTTTTTGCTCTAAAAGTGCTATTTTTTGCATAAAAATTGCTACTGTTGACATCACCTAACCCTACCATGGGTGTATTGGGTGCCATAATCGTTGTTTTGTGGCATCTAGACATAGTGCGCACACTCATATGACTACACACGTACATGTGACTGGGTGGGCATTTATTTATCCATGCCCCAGACCCGAAAGGAGTGATTCTATTTTGTATTCACTCTAATTTCACACTATGTGCAGCTCATTTGCATTGGTCGTATACCTAAACGTCATAATTTCGCCCAAAATTCCCATCCCAAAAACCAGAAGCCACACTCACACCCGCACCACGTGGGGGAGGGAACGGGTGTGTATTGGTCGCACAATGACTATATAGAATCCATCCAAAAATTTTCCTAATGGCAAGGCACGTCTCGCTGCAGATCACAAGCGTTCTTTTAATTTTTTCCAAAACATTTCTGCCGATAGCAGGCTCACTGTGTTCAAACACCTTCACTGCAGTTCACCGAAATGTTTTGGAAAAAATATAGAATAGAACGCTTACGATCTGAAGGGCCATACCATTCAGGAAAATTTTTGGATGGATCAAAATGTGCACTACCTGACTATGGTTGGTACTTATCGACCATTGGATAGCATGGTTTTCGTATCACCTGTGCTTTATATACACTTAGAACACATTATGTAACAAAAATACCCCTATTTTGTACTTGAGCGCTCATTTTTTATCGTGTTGGGCAGATTTTGGCTGGAATAAAAAAAAATTTTAATTAAAAAAAATTTTTTTTAAAAATGGGGTTCGAATAAAAACGTTTTTTTATTGACCACTGCACAGGAGTCCTGTTGACAGGAGCCGGATTTCGTAGGCGACAAATTAGTGAAACATTCAGACATACATACATAGCTGCTGATTTGGGAAACGTGACACGTTGTGGAATATACACCGTGATGCATTAGCATTTTCTCTCTCTTTCCGTTTTGCAAGTACACCACCTCCAAAATCGGGGCGGGGCGTCTGTAGCTTGCCCGCACTTGTGTGGCGGGATCGGTACGAGAATGCTGCCGCCGTTTGATTGACATCCGAATTTTTTTAGCAATCGACAAACATGAGGGAATGCGTCGTCCTGGCACGAGGCTCGCTTGAAAAAGTTCAAATCATGATTTTTCTGCGGCCTCGAATCACGAAGCAAATTTTAACAAAAATCAAGAAAATCCAAATGTCTTGAATCTAGGCGATCCAGCTTCAATCGTTGCGAAGAGTAACCCGCCAATTGCGACCTGAAGACCGTATTTGCGGTCTGCCTACTTCTTAGCACATGCCCTCTGACGTCACATGAAGAGTGACTCACCGCGAAAGGCACGTTCCAAGCACATTGTTTGAACATTATCCGACTGTGCTTTCCGCAGGAATCATTCTGGAAACGAAACTAAACCAGGCCTGTATTCGTGTACCGTCTGTATATTTTGTATTATATTATGCCATATTCCCATGACAATTCTCACGCTGCTTCTTCGACTGCACAGTGAAGACGAAGTTTTGCACTACTTGCTATTGGAGAATGCCAAACAAACCGTGAATAAGTTACCTGTTGGGGGCTTATTCGGAAGTTTTTTCGAATAAGCCCACATCTGTGGTCATTTTCAGTAATGTTTCACATGCCTGTGTATATGTATGTATGTACTGACTTATTTGGGAAATTATTTTTTGCTGAAATCTCGGATCCGAAGTGTGACCCCAATAAGCCCCAGGGGATTTGTTCGACATTCGCCGGCAGCATGCCAATTGCTTCGCACGATTTCTAGTTTGGTTGGAAGAACATAAAACGTCCCTAAAAAGGGCAATACACAAAAGAAAATCGATCATTCGTTGTGTAACGGCGGCATTAAAATAATTTTTTTTCGACTCTGATTGTGCACCATGATCTTTACCGCACCTTTACGCAACAACACACACGCACTTTTGCCACTGGAATGATAAGCAGGTCCTTTCAGCAGCTTTATGTGCAGCCAGCCAGCCAATAGTTGCTTACTTTTGACTACTTTAGAGATTAAAATATATAACAAACTTTCTGTGATCTCGACTTTCAAGCACAATTTGTTCTTTCTCATTAGCCAGTAGCCCGCGACCATAAAGTTACAAATAAAATATATATTTACATTCACAACAATTAATAATGTGATATAGACTTTAATAACACGAGATAACGTTTAGACAATGTAACGGTTGGACCCGGGCGTAAAGCTGCGATGGTTTCTTGAGAAAACTGTAAACACTTAAATCGGTGGTAACAGTCCCCCTTTCAAAGTATATCACGGTGTTGTGCTCAACTGAACCCTCATGATGTTATGATGTTTTCAGGTCACATTGTCTTATCCTAACAAGAACTTTTACATTTTGAACAAAAAATATATTTGAAATTTATCTATTGGACAAAATGAAATTGTTGACCGCCGCCGGCGCCCTGCTTCGCCATGTACTCAGCCAGACTCAGGCCCATGCTCGCTGAAAAAAAATCAAGACTGATTTTGTTTTGACGGACCAGGGGCTTGATTTTTTTTTGGCTAGTTCTAATGCAGTCTACGCTACGTGTGTATGTACCCATGTTTCGTGCCAACACAAAAGAGTGTCTGCCATCGTCTATGTTGTAGGTCGCCCCGCTATCCAAGTGTGTGATGACGGCCAATAATACAGTGGTCAACTCAAGTGGTCAAATCACTTCGTCAACTCCCAGCGGCCCCGAGTAAGCGCGAGCAATGACTGCGACCACCAAACAAGTCCTGAGAGGACCCAACCCCCGACCCCCCAACCGGAGGGCCCCCCAAGAGGGAACGCCGCCCCCCCCTAAACCCCAAAACCCCCCCCACACACAAAATCTCTCCCCTAAAACCCGAGAACAAACACAAACACAAGAAATACGAAAAACGCATATGGTACATGGCTTTGGGGGGAGTTGACGACTCTATAAAGTGATGAATTGACTAAGTGAGTTGACAACTGTAATATAAGCCGCCACAACAACAACCCTGTATTCATTTCTTCCACGCTTTCGGGCGAGCTTCCCAATTTCCCCAAACTGATGTTGTCAAACTATGTATATGTACATATGGTGCACGTGGAGTGCTGTTTCCCAGCTGCTTGGACATGTGATATACATGCGTACATGAGTGTATATAGTCCAGCCACGAACTCATGAGACGACTTATTTTGAAGTTGACTTGTACGGATCCAATAATGTACCGGTTCCACGATTTCGGAAATGAAAGAAAGAGAAATGCATGTCTTTTTTAATAACACGCTCTCCACCTCGGTGCGTAAATTCCCTTTTGACTCCCAAAACATTTGTGTGTTGAACAACGCTGCTGTTCGCGTAAGCACGCAACAAGTTGAGGTCAGCCAGCTGGAACTTGTCATCATGTCTCTCCACCCAATCTCTTTCTTTTGTTTGCGAAAATCCGTACCGGCGCATTTTTGAATCTGGCCAAGCAAGCTTTAAAAAAGAGTCGTCTCATGAGCACGTGGTTGGATTATACAACAATATAATTCGATCAGTGAAACATCACTTACGACTTCGTTTCTCGTCCCTGATGACACCCATGGGTACGGCGTAGTTGTACCAAACACGTTTGGCTGCAGCGGCCTCAATTGTGCTGCTGGCAAGCACCACGAGAAGGCCGACTACTAAGATCGCTGACTTTTGCATGGTGCGGGATTGGGGGGATTAAGGTAGACAACTTGTCAATGCTCAGTTGTACTGAAAGTAGGTATGAATGATTGAAATACTGGTTTATATTGGTCGCACAATGACTTTATAAGAATTGGTCAAATTTTTTTCCTGAATCGCAAAGAGGAAAAGTGACGGGGCAGAGACGTTGCGTTGCGCGATCACACACAAACCATGCAGTCAGCAAAATGTTTCAGACCCACAGCAACGTGGGTGCTCTGCTGGATTAATTTCAGGTGAAAATGTTTTGTGAGAATCACAAATAGCACAGTGGTTAAGAATGACTGAACATGAAAATCAAGATTCATTTGATGAATTCTTATATGGTCATTGTGCGCACAATACCAATGGTGTCAACGGAAATGCCTGTGTGTTTCGGATTTTGAATATTTTGCACCTTCCGTTGCAAGAGCTGAGGCGCAAAACGCTTGTTTTTTTATTCTATAGTAAATTTCCAAATTCGCTGCCGCACAGTAAGATACGCCACATGGTTAATATCAAGTTCTAAACCCGAACGTCAACTTTTGAAACATTCGGGCAACACACACACGTGCAGCTTGCCAGGCAGTTAGGCAGCTGTGCGCAATGTTTCAGAACTGCGTGTGGTTAGCGTTCGGGTTTTGAACTTGACATTAACTATGGGGGCGTATTTTAGTGTGCGGCAGCGAATTTGGAAATTTACTATACCGCCGGAAGCGATGTATGAGCATGAACATGATGTTTAAAGGTTTGTAACAGAGGAAAAGCAGGTTACTGAGCCAAAAAGGGGTAATGTGGAAATACTTCTCTATGCCAAAACGGGATATTGTGCCTGTGGCCACAATCGAGGATGTATGCACATACCTTATATGTACATAGTGGTGCAGTCTGGGGTTAAATGACATATATAGCAATAATGTAAGTTTCATTGGCGAATCATTGGCCAAGAGAGGGGCAAAGCCGTTCTTATCTAGTCATTGTTCCATTTTTTTCAAAAGTCATTCTTATCCAGTGCTTGTTTAGAACTTCGCGCTGTTTACGCCATATTAATGTGTATGTAAAATGCGACAATGCACGGGATTGCGCGCGATATTTTGGCACCTTTTGCGCCCGCGAAATCCAACTTTCAGTGAAAGTGCTGGTGTGTCTGAGGCTCGAAGCGCTCGATCTTTGGACATTTGAGGTATACCAGAGTGAAAATCCTGAGATTTAGGGATCCTTTTTTCTTTCCGAAACGGTGTCCACGCCAGGCCAAATGGACCAAAAGGGAGCCCCTGTGGCCCACCAGGGTCCGCCCTTGGTGAGTTTGGTTTCCATGCGCATGCTCTCCGCTTTGTTTGACATGATTGTGATCAAAGTCACAGATTGTCAACTACACCGTCGTCCAACTCATGCGGTCCAAGTGAACACTGGAAATAATACGTGCCATTCGGCGTGAGTTGGCGACTTTTTGTTTTTGACAACGATTTTGGTTTTAGTTGACGCTCTGACTTGATAAAGACTTGACTTTCAGCCCAGCCTGGAGGCCGACTAGGTGTTCATACACGCGAACTATGAAACATCAAAGAACAACCGTTGGCTGCCTTAGAAAAGTGAGCATATTTTCACACTCTATCGCTCTATCTGGGGCCGTCAATGTTTCGAATCACAAAACAAGCACTGATCTGCATCGCGTCGCAACCGATTCTTTGTTATAATGAGGGATCATCCTGACCCTAGTCCGAACATATACCTACGGGCAGTAAGCATAAAACAAAGACCCCGCCAGAATCGCGGCGCGAAGAACCGTTTCTAATGAGCGATGCATGAAGCACAAACATTTTTTGCGCAAAAATAGCAACCAACCACGCTGTGTCTGGCGCGGTGGCCGGACAATTGAGCAAAGCACATTTGAGCAAGACCACTTTGAGCAAGTGAAAAAGAGCAGGGCCAAAAGAGCAGAGCACTTATTTTGTTCCAATGGTTTAGGCTTAGGCTGATTTTGGTATCAGGCTTAGGCTTAGGCTTAGGCTTACACTTATGTAAGATTAGTTTTGTGTTTGGGCTTAGGCTTAGGCTTAGGCCTATTCGTTTTTAGGTTCTGCTCTTTTGGACTCTGCTCTTTTTCACTTGCTCAAAGTGGTCTTGCTCAAATGTGCTTTGCTCAATTGCCCGTCCGCCGTCTGGCGCATAATGAGCGCTCAGCACGCATGGGCATTTATCATATCGGCGCACTGTTTTGAATTTCGAATTGCGAAAAGAGCCTATGGGGAAAAATGACATTCGTCACGGAAGTTGTTTGTTTTTTGTTCTTCGGCCCGTTTGAGACGCTTTGGGGGTTAATGATGTTTAGTCTTAGTCCTGGATCAAAAGTTCGGAAACTTTTTTAGCGCAACTACATCCAAAAGAGAACTTCAGGGCGCGCGGGAACTGGACATGCAGAAACTCTGGGTGCACTGAATAATCATTGGTTAGTTGTCCCATGAGCATAATCAAAGACAAAGAACTGCCTTTTGGTCAGACGTACAGATGTACTGTACATTGTACTGTATGTACGTACTGTATGTAAGTGTCTTTGTATTAATCCAGCAACAAGTTTCTTCGCATGAGTGTTTCGCTTCATCAGTCACAAAACCGATTTTTTGGGCTAGGCTGGCTCCAAACAAACAACAAGTTTGAGAACCCGGTCCGTTAAGGCGCGGTTATACTCATTCCGAAGAACGAAAATTGTGCCGCGCAATACAGTTCCGTGACGGAATGAAAGAACAGCGGCAACGAATTTCCTCTATTCCTTCTATTCTTTCATTCCTTCAGCGTTTCCGCTGTTCCGGCGCGTTCTTCCACAAACTAATGGCAGAGAAAAATAGAAGGGCGTCCCCGCCCCGGCAATTTTAGGGAGGCTGCTGAGCAAATTATTGAGCTTGACAATCATTGCAAACATCTGAAACATGAAGAAAAAATAATCAACATCTATAAACTATCCGTAAAAAGCACCACACCATTACCTTTCCGTGAAACAGCATTCAGCCCCTCAGTTTGGGGGGGGGGGGGGAACGAGGACAAAAACGATTGCTAAGAGTGTGCCACAGATGCTGTCTTAATCCAATTAGTTCTGCTTAAAATATTTATAGTTTAATTTGGGCAACCACAAGCGCATTAGACCGGTCCAGGAACCAGACGGATGGGGGCTGTGGGTTGCCCCCCCCCGCCGACCACTTTCACAGAGGTCGCAATGGCCGGCCCGGCCCGAAGCTTCTGAAGTGACTTATTTTATTGAAAAAGTAGGGATTTTTTTGTCAAAAATACTAAATCATGACAAAAATTGGGTTAAAATTTGAGCCAAAAATTCGGGCCGGGCCGGAGCCCCCCAAAAAAACCCCAAAAACCCCCCCAAACCCCCCCCCCCCCCATCCTATACATGCGGGTACCTATACTGTTTCATGAAAAAACGGGTGGCACTTGTGATTGATGTCTTTTGACATGAACTGGCTGAATTTGGAGAAAATCGGCAAACACTTTTGTAATTTGCCGGAAACACACGAACATGGCTTGATTTGTTTCGACAAGAATAACGATAAACACAGAATGCATGCATTCAGTCTCATTTTCGGCGTGTGTCTTCAGAAACCAGAGGGGAACCACTGTATAACAATGCTATGCTCACTCACTGATACAGGGCACACACAGCGCCTCAACGTAATTACCTGGAAACGGAACACTTTTTGGGAGATTAATGGATCACAGGTGCTATGTACTTGTAGTGGTTCCACTCGCCGTGTTTAACTTGACCTACTGTAACGTGGTTCAGACGGCAGAGTAAGCATGTGTGGTAAGAAGCTCGTGCGTGGTTAGCCATTCGCTCTTGGACATTTCATGTGGTCTCTGACATGTGAATGAGATTTGCTGGTCTTTTTTTTAGCTCGGACGACCATTAGCGCGTGAGCGTGCGTTGGTGGGTTACTCTATACTATAGTAAATTTCCAAATTCGCTGCCGCACAGTAAAGTACGCCCCATAGTTAATGTCAGGTTCTAAACCCGAAAATCAACTTGTGAAACATTCGGGCAACACACACGTGCAGCTTGCCAGGCAGCTGCCAATGTTTCAGAACCGCACATGGTTAGCGTTCGGGTTTACAACTTGACATTGACTATGGGGCGTATTTTACTGTGCGGCAGCGAATTTGGAAATTTACGAAACACGCATTACACGTCAAGCCGTTCGAGTGATAAAACGTTACGATTGATAGCCAGGGAAAAGTTATTAATAATGCGCACGGTGGAAAACCACAACCGCAGCCATTCCGCCAGTTACGGAGTATAAAGAAAACTTTAGTCATAAATCACAATCCATCGAACTACAGTATGTCTAAGCATTTTACGACGACGTATTTTTCAATGTTGGTTATCAGAGAAAATGAGTAACAAATCCACGTGATGACCGTTTTTCCTTTTTGGTGTGTTAGTTTCAACTGCTGAGGAGAAGTTGTTAGTTCCAGTAACAGTCCAAGATTTGACGTAAAAATGGTTCCCTGTATTTGTGCTCATCCCATTGTGGTCTTTCAATGGTCAAGAAGTGAGTGCCCAGCAAGAATAAACCAAGCATCTGGACATAAACACTTCAAGGGCTTTGTTGCAAAGCTAACCACCTACGACTTTACGTCTCCGGTAGCGATTCACGATAAGGTCTAGCTGGCTAGCGACCTTTTTTTAACGTGTATTGCGCCAAAGAGCTCTATTGTCTTCCAATTAGGCCAACAATAATACGGCTCCGCCGCACCCAAGCTCCAAAGCACCTTTGTTTGTGTGCGCGCGCTCCCACATCACATGGTTTAAGTAGTGCTGATTAAATTACGGGCCACGCACAAGGAAGTTTGCATTATTTGGATGGGAAGCAAAACAAATCCTTGAAAATGCCTTTGGGACTGGTGATTCATTTCCTGGTTCAGGTCATATATTCTGACTGCGGTAAACTCAGGGTTTGAGATCTAGTTTTGACGAGATTAGGTTCCAGTTACTTTGGTTGATACTGTAATGCGCGTTGTGCACTCCTGGTGTGAAGACTACAGTGCCAGTGACAAAGACAAGACCAAAGTTTGCGTTGGCCGGACCTGAGCAATGCCGGAATTACAAGAACACATCAATGCATGAACATTGAGCTTCATAGAGTTTTGTGATAGTGGTCCGTTGACCTGTGCCAGGTACAGCCCGTGCAGTCAGTGTGTGTTGCGCTGCGTGCGCTGCACGTTATGGAGTCAGTGAGCATACCGTGCTTTCGTGCAGTCATTTGGTGCTGCATAGGTATGTGAGATCCTTCAAGCCCGCCTGTCAGACGGACGCGTAGTTCAGCTGGTTAGAACAGCCGGAGCCGAAAGACGCAGGTTCAACCCCTGCCGTGTCCATAATGTTCGGTGTGGCTTGGAGGATCACAGTTTCATACATGTCAATTGTTACAACTTTTGTCAACATTAAACATAGAAGAAAACCAATCGTTACAGGAAAATTTTTTAGGGAACTGTGATGCTAGCCTCCAACAGAAATAATGGAAGAAGAGAAAGAAGGAAAGGCATACACGTTTTGATATGTATTGTACACAACGAAACAACTGTGACAGACAGTGTATGTATGAAAACGTACGTCGAATGCCAGAAAGTAGATGGAAAGAACACGCAAACGCAAGGACAAACAAAATATGATAATTTATTTGCGAGAATGCAAATATATCTGACACACATGTGATTCAATTTTTGTATCAGATTACAGTAATGTAATGTACATTAGATTATAATATCCACTAGTTTTTTAAACAGAACACTAGTTGATATGCGTTGCTTGTTGCTGGTCATGGATCGCTCTCCCGTACGGTCATGATACAAAAAAGGAATATCTTTCAACAAAAAAGAAACAAACTCACGATAATGTCAGAGTAAGCAGCCGCCCGACTTCAAGAGGTTTTAGCACTAAAATTTGGATCAAAATTTCGAGAAACGAATGAAAAAGAAGTCGAATTTAACTTTTCATCTGTTCAGACCGTGTTGCAGATCCAGTTCAGGAGCGCTGACAGCCCTGCGGCGAGTAACCCTGCAAATACAAGTGCAGTTGGTGTTCAAATATTGACCAATATTGAGAACACTGTGAAATTAATTACAACCATCTTCCCAACCGGTGCTTGGTTGAGGGCGCTCTTTGGGTTAAAAGCTTGAGACTACAACAAAACTCAGCGCGTTAACGAGAATCGCCAAAAAGCCTGGAGAACTCATTCGAATTATTTCACAGCTCTAACCAGCCACAGGCACGGTGACAATCCACGAGATGAAAATGTCTCTGAACGTCTTCCATTCCACCTCACCAGCGCCTTGCACAAATCCAACTGCCACAACGCTGCCCACCTGAGAACGAAAAAATCGGAAATTTGGCTTAAGCAATAGATAGTTTTTGCTCCCCCGCGTGTGTGATTTTCGACTGGGGAGTCTGCGTGGACTTCATTGGAAACCTTCACTGTGTCCAAGCTAAAAATTTTCTTCAACGTGTATGCGACTTTTTCTTCAACGTGTATGCGACTTTCGACTGAGGAGCCTGCGCGCTTGGAATTCATTGGAAACCCCAACTGTCGAAGTCATGCATGCCACGACGACCACTTTCTAAAAAGTTCAAACCGCCAACCTTACAATGCGTCGAACTGATGGGAAGACCAAGTTTGCTAGCACTCAACACAGTCACGGCAGCACCAAGTTCCACAGAGAAACCACTGGAAAATAAAAAGGAAAAGGATCAAATGAATGAACAAGACAAAGCAGCATAAAGATTAATTTGGCAAAATGCCAACTTTGTAGGCGTCAGCGTGGTCAATCCTTCGCCGATGGTGTACATCACACGATGTCCGAGTATCCACAGTCCAACACACATGCCCGCTGCGCCATAAATCAGCAGCCAAATCGGTGTCTCGCTCTTCTGCGACACATCCGCTTCTTGATAGATGATCCACAGCGACACCAGCGGGGCGATGGCATTGCTGAAAAAAGTTCGTGTTTTATTTTGTTGAGTTGGTGAAACCTCAGCCAGGCACACGTTTGCAGCACGGCAGCACACTCAGCTTTGTCACGTCACCATTTTGCTTATTTTGCTTCTGCACCGACGATCACCTGATGCACAGCACCTCTATAACATGAAACATCAACTGTGTTGCGCACAAGGGCATACGCCCACCTGCAACACCGCCTGTCTGGGCTATTTTCTCAGCAAGAGAGCTCATTGAAAAAGATTGTCCGTCGAAACTGGAAATGAGTTCCCAATATCGTTTGCAATAGTGTTCACACTTCCCGATCAAGAGAAACCCAACCACCCCTTCAGTCAATTGGTGAACACAAGTATACCTGACATCATTACCACCGTGTGCGAAGCCGCCAAAGCACGCGCTCAGCACTTGAAGAAACGAGAACAGTTGCGCTGCTTTTGGATCCTCCACGATTTTGGCGCACGAGCAACAGAGACACTAGAAAGTGACAATTTTTCAGACATTTTAATTTTTTATTCTATTTGATACAAAATTAACAAAAATTCTCACTTTGGTCCCATGTGACTTCTCGTCCTCTTCGTCATCAGCCACGCACTCAACTTCCAGTGCGCCGTTCGTTTGCGAGTCTTCTGAAACATCAGGTAAAAATGGTTGCATTTCACTGGCATTCCAAATGCGCATACTTGGCATTTGGCGGTTTTGGCTTAAGAGCGGATGTCCGAAATTACGTAGTCGGCACTGTATGCCCTCATTGTGATTTACATAGACAAATTTTCGACACAGGACACTGCACATCGACAGCATGATACAAAAAACGAAACTGAAGTTGGACCCCAACAGCGACGCATACAGTATTTTTTCACGCACCAAACAACAAACGGGTGACGCAAAGTTACGGGGCTGTGGCTTTCATTGACCCTTGTATAGGCTAGTTGGAGGTAAACTTCAGCCTTTACTTCTCCATTTTCCAAAAAGCACCTTTGATCACAACACGGTCGTCAATTGTCTCGTCCACCTTGACCGCCGTGTACCCATTCTGTGTGTGACCATTAACTGCGGCACCGTTTCCTGAAAGAGAACTAGCCCCGCTACACAGCACATAAACAGTATCCCACAACGTGTTAGTTTGACATTAAGACGAGCATTGGTTATGCCAACATTGTCAATTACGGTGACATATACAGGAAATGAAGAATCTCAGCCTGAAGCTCTCAAGTGTTGCTGAAACGAAATGTTAGAAATAACCAACAGAGAATGCCAAATAAGTCCCTAGCCTAAATTTGAAATAAAAAAACATTTTCCAAAAATTATTCACCATAAAATATTTTCATACATAGTAGTGGCCAAATTGCAAAGGTCCTCATCATGCCACAAAAAACACGGGCAGAGGACTCTCTGAATTTGACGTTTCCAACCTTCCACGTCCTTTGCGTACGTCTCCGTACCTTCGGGGTCCGACACCGACTCCGGTGGGTCATCGTCATCGGTCACCATTTGGCCCGCGCTGCTGTCCTTTTCCTGGGGACCGTCGACTTTTTCTGCAAATTTTTTTAAATACACTCGGCGCCAAATTTGAAATTTGAAAATTATTGGCAGAACATTACCTCGAATCCTTTTCTCCAATCTCGGGTTGACAAAGAATTTCACCACTAACGCCACTATAGCGCCGCTGCCCAGCGATATCACTAGTACGGCCCAAAATGGTAGATTGTCGAGTTTGAGTACTGTAAAATGCGTGATAATTTTGGATTTTTTCATACATCGTTTTATCAATTAAAAAATATTATACAAAAATTAGGGAGGAACAAGAAAGAACTCTAACACGCCGATCCCTCGTAGAATATTGAGAACAGGTTGACAGCGACGCAGACGAAATAGAACATTGGCAGAATCATCAGCCCGCTGGCGAACGGGTTTGCCTGCAATAAAAAGGTCAATCACCCAGTAATTGTATTTTTTTAAAAAAACACTGGTTTCTGACAAAAAACAAAAACATTACCCTTTGGAGCACCGACAATCGAATGAACAGATAGAGCAGCGATGAGAGAATGCCGGAGAGTAGCGGCGAAATGAACCACGATGCGGCTGGAGAATTTCGGAATGATAATTTACTTTTCCTTAAAGTTTCCAATGTTTTTTTATGATTTTTTCCAAAAGCAGGCAAGCGTGTGATAGTTCAGAAAGGCAAAACACACAGTCTAGTCATGTTGCGTTGAAACATAAGCGAAACTCAGCGCACTCGCATATGCATTCCCGAATTGCTTTGCGCACTGTTTGTTTTATTGTCTCCAGTGCACCGCAGTTCGCCATTTCATCGTGCAACAACGTGTCATCCCCATGACAACATATGTAGAGTACTGTACTTTATGCAAGTAGACGACCACTTGTTTATCGTGTTTGTGTGGTTTGACTGATTCGGCTTGCTTTCACAGGTAAACGCGTGACAGACACCATCAATGCGAATAATGGGCAAGAGAGGTCACGCGTGATATGGATCGTACTGACGAGCCCTGGCACCACGGTCTGCCAACGAAAGCAGGGCGAAACAGGCCAACATTACTGCACTCAGTACATGAAGAAGAATACATACACGATGAGCCGTTCTTATGCCCCGACGAGCGCCCTACACACCAACCAATGCTGATGAGTTTCATCCAGTGAATCCCCTGCGGCCCACTCAACACCAGCGTGTAGCCAATTGTGGCACCAACAATACTGTGCGACGTTGATACGGGCAGTTTGAGTACGGTCGCTGACAGCAGCCACACACCGCAACCTGGAATGTTGATTGTTTGTCTTTTGTGAGACGCGTTACCACAAAAAAATTGAGATTCATTCGACTTGTGCGATAAAAACACACGAATCTGACCATTTTGGCCCATAAAATGGTCATTTTGGCACTAGAATCAATAGTTTTTTTACTTGATGACCGGAGCAAGAAAGCTAGCTAGCCAGTTTGGGGGGTATGGGTTTCGGAGCAAGAAAGCTACCTAGCAGTTGGGGGGGGGTAATACCCCAATCCCCCCCAACTACATACATCACTGCTTGCCAGCCACTACCATCAACGTTCATAAATTGTGTATTGTGCTATGGCTGCTTGGCAATAGAAGTGATCAGGTTGGTGTGTGAAATTAGGTTCATCAGAAACATATTCAGAAACGTAAACAGTGGTATAGTAGCAACTAGTTTTTCACACGATTTACTGATTAACAGGGTGATTCTCACAGTTAGATTAACTTCACCTACTTGCCAACGTCGATACCTGACCGAGCATGAGCTCAGAGGTTTTGTTCTCGTACACGGTCACGTCCACGACACCCTTGCGCATTGTGTCGGTCACTTTGTAGCCTGAATCACAAAGGTGCACTAACAATTTGGGACACTCTCTTTGCACATGGTGACCCTGGTTGAAACACGGCGACGTGACGAAAAGTTGCGTGTAGTCCGGAGGCGTCCATCCAAAAGCAAGGTCATTTCAACAACGATCTAAGGGTGAGGTCAAAATTGGTCATTGGACCTAATCGGATCGGAACTGCATTGATCCCGTCAATTTAATAATGCCACCACATTTGACCAAAATAGTTGAACAAATAACTTTTACGCTGGTCGCAACAGCTCTGGGAAAAATCTCTAAACATGACAAACATAACATGTTTGCAACAATCTCACATGACCAAGACAGGTCCTCCGATCCGATATCCGATCGCCAGATCTGATATCTTCGCATGAATATATGAATCGCTAACCAAGTAACGCCGCCCCGGCGGTCTCAAAAATGGTGGCGAGAATATACGCTTGTCTGAGCGTGAGCACCTTCGAGCCAACACTGGTGCCGAACGAATTAGCGGTGTCATTCGCCCCGATCGCGAACGCCAGCACGAACGCTATGATGAAGCCGACAATCAACGCCCAAAGCATGTGATGATGGAAGGCCTCGACGTCAAGCAGACCGTGAATCGTCGTTGTCGCGTCAATCGCACCCATATTTTGAATAATAATACTTTGAGCGATGGGTTTTTGGCTTTGTGCCGAATGAAATTAATGTATTAATTTGAATATTGGTTATTTCACAGTTAACTTTTTGTTATATGATTTCAGTTATTGTTGTTATATGAATGTTGTTGGCGTTTCTGTAAGCACAGAATATGGAAAACGGAGAGCAAATGGAAGATAATATCATGCGAATATCAGTGCTGCTTGAAACATTTTTCCGACCAAAAGCAAAACGCATATTCAAAGCGAACGGATCGTTTTGTATATTGATATACACATGCAGTGAGTTCAGATCCTATAGTCAATTTACGAATTCGCTGGCGCATAATAAACTACGCCCCATAGTTAATGTCAAGTTCTAAACCCGAACGCTAACCGTGCGCGCTTCCGAAACATTGCGCGCAGCTGCCTGGCTGGCTGGCAAGCTGCGTGTGTGTTGGCTGTCCGAATGTTTCAGAAATTGATTTTCGGGTTTAAAACCTGACATTAACTATGGGGCGTATTTTACTGTGCGGCAGCGAATTTGGAAATTTACTATACGAAGAGTTACAATTCTTACACTTTGGGACGTCAAAGTCAGAAAAAAGCCAAAGTCAAAATTAGGTCGGAAGTAGGAAAGCTTTCCATGCATGCAACATGTATTGCATACATTCTTCCCTCCCCGATAAAGACAACTTTTGAACAATCAATCCAGACATCGTTGACTTTATACAAAAAGAGCTTCATGAACACCCAATTTTTTAGAGAAATCAATTTCAAAAAAGAATTACATGTTCCTGTGTGCATACGGTAGCGATGACTTCCACAAATATCAAACCCACCACTAAAATTTTTTTGCCAATCGGACCCGGGGGCCTAATTGAGTAAAATGTTGGAAACACGTTTGATCTTTTCCTACATACGGTACGTATGCATTCCCGAATAGAGCTCCTGGCGATGGAAAACTCCGGTTCGTTTCCAAGAACAGCGAGATATCCGAGAGAGGACACTATGGGGGATACTCTCAATCTTTTTATGACAGAAAGTAAGTTGCGTTTCCGCTGCGATATGGGCAACAAGTAGCGCTATGACGCAAAAGAAAACAAGACGGTCTGAAAAACACGGATCAGCGCACACAGTATTGTCTCTTGTGCTTCAGTCTGCTGATGATGACTTTCCGGCATGATGAATTTAGAGAGACAGAAGCGAAAGTATAATAAAAAACGTTAAACTGAATCCAGAAATACGTAATACATTTCGTGACCTACACTTGAATGTGGTTCGGTGGTTTTGTTGACCAGGAGAGGAGAACGCAAGTCGATAGTATGGAAAACAATTTGTCTGTGGACTAAGATATTTAGTCGCCAAATCCTGTCGTCAAATAAAGTCGTCGAACAAGCAATAATACATGAGCTCCAAATGAGCGCGAAAATAACGCGTGATTTGACGACAAAATGTGACGGCATGACTTGACAATAATAACGTCATTATAAGCCGGTCTGTGCCGGGGGTCCGTAATAATTTTGACTCATTTTTTGAATCCAGTTTGTAACTATATGCAACGTGACACAATTTGGAGCACCACTGGACCGAAAATCATCGGGCTTAATGATAATAAACATGTTTTCTGGTTGGATATTTGACCAACAATCAGTAGGCCGAAAGACGCCTTGAACCGCCGCAGCCCCACGGTAATCAGGTGATCGTGGTCGCATTTTTGCACTTTCCAGGACAAGTACTTTGGTTCATGTTCTGCCATGTCATCGAAGAGCATACGTGTCAACGGCAAGAAATTTATGTTCGTTTTTTCTCCGCCACAAAACTGCTTTATCTGCATTGGGTGACCGCCTTGCGCCTACGACTGGGCTGGCTTTGTGAGAAACCGATAAAAGTTGTGACACATTCCGTGCGGTTGTGTGCCGCAAAGGTGGGCCCTAGCTAAGTTCAGGTTCATTTTCTACACTTCTGAGCAGAAAAATTAAAATCAAAAATCAAAAAATTATCTTCAAAGAGCGACGAAAGCATGTAGTTCAGAGCCACGTGCTGTCAGGCAATAGGCCCCGAAAATGAGACACGAATTATGCCAGTAAATCTGACCAGAACTCAGAAAAATATTCCGGAATCTAGCTCATGCTTTGACAACATGCAAAATTTGGTTAGAAAACCTGCTTGAAGCGGTACCGCAACAAACCACAACTTGTATATTGTACATTTTGTAGGTCAGTTTTGGCGTTAGCGATAAGCCGGTTGTAAATCGCCATCATCATCATTCAAAAACAAGGTGATAAGAAAGCATCGTCAATAAGAATTATATGACGCTTTTTTCGCACTAAAGTACATGTAGCTCAATACAAAGCGCGTGTTCAGCTATTGAGACGTTGCTCATTCAATGTTGCTATAGGTGGGAAAAGAGAAAGTTCAGCATTGAGATGAAGTGAAACAAGGGAAAGATACGTCAATTAATGACAACAAAGGAATCCATAAAACAATTTAAAAATACTTACGTGCGAATTATTGTTTGCACAGCATTTGTCAGCCAGATAATTTACGACTGACTTGTCTTTCTGTAAACAACCCAAGCGCAGACACAGGTGTGTCAAGTCAACCGTGACTATATCAATGGGGTTTTGTGATAACCGCCGTGCGGCGCATTTTCTTTAAATCCGAACGCAAGAAAGAGAGCAGACGGAAAAGAAAAGAATGCAAAGAGCCTTGGAAATTGAAAGCGCCAAATACCATTAGGTGGCAATAGCACAAAAGTGGGCAAAACATATCGAAACTATGTTTTGGCCCGAAAACTGCCAGACACGAGGCGGCATCCAGTTTCAAAGCACCCGCTTTCGCACAGTTTGGTGAAAAAAGTCAGGTTTTAGAAAATAAACGCACAACCCCCGATAGTTGATTGATCGTACAAACCATCTCAAACGACATCTCATGCTGCGCTTTGCGATGAAACGTGTCGTTTCAAAGTTTCGGACCAGTATCGGTATCAATGCTGTTTATGTTCTGAGGTTCACGAACGAAATATGAGAAACCGCTGTGGTTCTGAATCACATGCATTCCAAAAACGAAGCCAATTAATCCACAAAAGAACATAAAACTTCGGAATTGTCTCAAGTTTCTTGAGATCAGAATTCACCAGCGAGCGATAGAAGTTGACAAGGGCACAGATGGCACGCACTAAAGGCCTATAGCTGAACACTTTGTTCTCTCACGTGATGACATGACACAAATTCTCGTCGCTGATTGGCTGGGCGCTCGCGCGTGGGAAATAGTTATAGCGTGTGTGAAAAGTTGTTTCGTGTTGCGTGAGAAAACGCGAGGCAGAATCGTTTTGCTTAAGAATGGTCACTCGGCTTATGATACCGTCGATAAGGTCATGTGTGTGACATTCTGGAGCTTTCCGTTTTTTTCAGCAAAAGCAATATATTGAAAGCTAGTCTGCTCGCGAGACACCACGCCGGGTTCCACTTTTACTGTAACTGTGACCAAAATTGATTATTACCATATCGAAAATATTGATAATCAAATTTCGCATCGTGCTGCAACAACTAAACAAGAACATCAATATTCAATTAAAAGTGCCGTAAATGTCGTCAAAGACAGGCAGCAACCGCTCCACGTGGTCACAGACATTGTAAAATACATTACACTGTAAACTGTCTTATCGGTTAGCCCCGATCAGTGCATAATACAGAAGCAAGCGCACCGTCTGCGTTGGCTCGCTTTGAGTGATTGATTACTTGGTAATATAATTCAGAAACACAAACGTGAATAACTTTCCGGACCAGGTCGTTGTCATAAATATTAGTTTTAGGCAAATGCCAGACTCTTGTAATATTATTGTAAGCGTCATAAACACGTTGCCATGAATCGAAAACATCCCGCGCTTTGAAACGAATTCGCGCGCCAAATTGGTTTGACCAGTGGCAAGGGTTGAACGTAAGAGCTGGAAGCTTATTCAGTTTAAACGCCTCTCTCTTTCTCGGTAATCATGATTCCAGAGGCAGAGTTAGATCGAGATCTAAACAACGGCAAATCCTGTTGGGCACAGGGGCCATCATAGCCCCCTTTGGTCCATTTGGCAACTGAAGGGAGCACCGTTTCGGAAGGACGAAGGAAAAAGGATCTATATATCGCAGGAGTTTCAATGTGATACACACTTCAAAATTCAAAAAATTCCGCGCTGTGCCTGACAGACACACCA
>JASAMV010003169.1:0-15693 GCA_030248065.1 Rhynchonema sp. JSB1_4
GTGATCAAATTTATCCCATCATATGACGGGCGTTTTTCCGTCGTACTGAAACAAATGAGTATATTTGTATGACTATGACTTTTGTTCGCGATCTTAACATGAAAGTAGCTATCATATCCTTTTTTCAACGGAGATTCTTGTGATATACTGTATATCCAAAGCTACAGTACATTTCCCTGAAAAGGGTTAGCTGCACTGGTGCGCACGCGGGTATACGATTAATTTGCGAGGGAAAGGCACGAAATGCTGCCTGTAGGTGCTGCACGCAATTAATCGTATATTGGTTGCACAATGGCCATATAAGAATTCATCAAATCAATCCTGATTTTCAAGTTCGGTCATTCTTAACCACTGTGCTATTTGTGATTCTGACAAAACATTTTCAGCTAAAAATAATCTAGCAGATCAACCACGTTGCCGCAGGTTTGAAACATTCTCTTTACTACATGCTTTGTGTGCGATCACGCAACGCAACGTCATTGCCCCGTCACTTTCCCTCTTTACGAATCAGGAAAAAAATTGACCAATTCTTATAAAGTCATTGTGCGACCAATACCCGCGTGCGCACGAGTGCAGCTACCCCTTTCCGAGAATCGTACCGTAATATTGCAAAGCATTCAACATTCAATACAAAGTTGACAATCAAACTCACCCAAAATTCGGCGTCAACGCACACATACGGTTTCTGGCACCAGATCAAACGTTCCTCCGCGCTCAGTCGAGCGCATAATGCCGTGGTCGACTGGCACAATTGTGTCGGACCGCTACACGCGTTCTCTTTAGCGCAGTCGCCTACAGCGATGAGTTACGGTTCATTACCACACTTATACATGGAGTTACGGTGGATGCTGCCTCGGATTATCCTAGGCTACGGCAACTAACGGCTGTGTACGGAACCATAACGATAGGTAAGTGTAAGGTTGTGCATCAGAGAACAAATGTGTGATTGGGCTGCGGTAAGGAATAAATACCGTAGCATTTGCTTGGTCTTGTCACGTACCGGCATCAATTGGTGTGCAACGCGCGCGATACGCGTAGAACGCGTCAAATACACTGCCGCCGATTTTGACCAAATCACACGCCGTTCGTTGTAACATTGGTGGTTGGGGGGGGAAATAAAACACGGAACGAGGCCCCGGCAACATAACCGCGGAGTTCTTCTTGTAGGCGAGGGCGCGCGCAATCTTTAGTGATACCCTCCGGTCACCGAGCGTTAATTAGAGAAGGGCGTTTGTTGGAGACGGCGGGCGTTTGTTTTTTCAGGGTACGTCGAGATTCGTCAAGCTTGCACTGTATTTCAAGCAAATCACAAGATAAAGAAATTTGAGTTTCATGCTTAACGGATATCATGCCAGACGCTTTATAATCGAATGTGAGCACCATCAAAGATACAGTTTACCAATAAAGCCATTGCATATGAATTTCTCTGAGTGACCTTGAGACCCGGGCGTTTATTAGAGACTGGGCGTCTATTAGACGAAATGCGGCGTGTGTTTGGCAGCGCCCTGTTGTTGGTAGTGTGCAAGAAATATAACTCTGAGACTGCAACCGTACCTTTGCCAAGCGTCCATCGGCTATATTTATTATTGTTCGCTGTCGTTGTTTGCTGTAACAAAACCAATTATTAAGAGAATCGTGAATCTCACACCAACGGAAACTTTTTTGACCAAGTTGGATTTCGGTGGCGGTTAAATGTTGAGCTACGAGCTACTTCATTCGAAGATGTTAGGGACTTTGTTCTGTGCAAAACACGATTCTTTGGTTTGCTTTGACTGATAAGCTACGAAGCAGCAGGCCCATAAAACCCAGGTTGCATGCAGGTCAGGTGGTCATCCCTTAAAGTTTCAATCCAAAATTAATTATGCCTTGTATCTCCATTTGAAGTGCAACAATCGATCAAACTTGTTCACTGACCGTCACTAACACCGCACAGCTGGCGAGAATAGCGGCTACGCAGACGACTGTTGAGCACATAGTACTGGTAACCAAAGTTGTTGAATCAAAATGAGCAACCGGCGTATTTTCTTTTCCGGTTTTGTAGTGACTCGACCACGTCCAGTTGTGTCTGGAACAAAGAACACAGAAAAACGTGTATATAATTGTACATGTCGGCTTCTGCCCTGGTTTGTGGGCACGTGCAAACGCATGTGACGCGTGGAGAGCTCTAGCGGTTACGACCCGAAGTCTAGGACCGCGCTGGCTCGGTCACATCGCCTCATAGCCAAATAGCCAAACTACAGTTTGGGCGGAACCTCACGCGCCACTCAAGCAAACTTGTCGGCTTTGTGGCCTGCCGATACCTTTGGCACTGGTGGTAAACGGATATGCTTTGTGGACACATGGAAACGCATGTGACGCGTGCACTGTTTCGACTCGAAGTTTGTTTGCACGGGTGGCGGTTGAGGTTACCCTGGCGGTCCATCTAACTGATGGATACAGAACATTCGGGTCGAAACCGCTAAAGCCCTGCTAGGACGCCAAGCCTTCCATCAGGTACAATTGACAACTTCGGTCGCGAAGTTCCGGGAGCGGGGTCTTTGGCAGGATCAGGAGAACGGCTCTCAGCGGCTTTTGTTTTTCGCAAATATTGTACAGGAATCATGTCTCACTTTCACCCTCTTTTCTTTCTCAAAGTCATACAGACGCCGCTTTCTTGAGGAATTAGTAATTCATTGTTTGCACGTTTTGCATTGAAGGGGTCTTCATACAACATGGACATTTCTCGTACCGTGGTGTATAGTGGAAATGCGCAAGTTATGTTTGAACACAAACAGATTGTCATGTGAGTATAGTAAAATAGAAACTGAGAGTGTTTGCGACATTTTTCGTTTGTCAACATTTTCGCGTTTGAGTTGATTTTCAACAGTCCCAGATACGGGGAAATTTGACCAAATTTGCATTAAAACCCGCAATAACGCGAAAAATGCAACTTTTGTTGAAGTCACTTTCAGTGGTTTTTTTAAAAAAAATTTTATAAAAAAAAATTTTTTTTTTTTAAAAATTCGTCCCGAAAGTTTAAAAAAATTTTTATTATTTCAAAATTCGAAAATTTCATTATTTAATTTTTCCTCTAAAAGTGCTATTTTTTGCATAAAAATTGCTACTGTTGACATCACCTAACCCTACCATGGGTGTATTGGGTGCCATAATCGTTGTTTTGTGGCATCTGGACATAGTGCGCACACTCACAGGGCCTCTCATATGACTACACACGTACGTGTGACTGGGTGGGCGCATTTATTTATCCATGCCCCAGACCCGAAAGGAGTGATTCTATTTTGTATTCACTCTAATTTCACACTATGTGCAGCTTATTTGCATTGGTCGTGTACCTAGACGTCATAATTTCACCCAAAATTCCCATCCCGAATATCAGAAAGCCATACCATCACACCCGCACCACCTGGGAAGGGTACGGGTGTGTACTGACTATGGTTGGTACTTATCGACCATTGGATAGCATAGTTTTCGTATCGCCTGTGCTTTTTATGCACTTAGAACACATTATGTAACAAAAATATCCCTATTTTGTACTTGAGCGCTCATTTTTTATCGTGTTGGGCAGATTTTGGCTGGAATAAAAAAAATTTTTTAATTAAAAAAAATTTTTTTTAAAAATGGGGTTCGAATAAAAAAAATTTTTTTTAACCACTGGTCACTTTTGTGACTTGGATTTCGTCACTTATGAAGGGTGTTTAGGTCACGTCGGTGCGATTCAACTGCTTTATATGGACCGATGATTGTTGCTCTGTGGTAGCAGACACAACAGTTGTGGTCGAATAAGCAAGATTTACTAATAAACAACACAGGATTCAGACAATAAGCTGCAGTAGAAACACCTGTCGAGGTGGCTGAATCAGTCGTATCTGACCAATCCGATGGGTACATGACATCGAAGTACCACGTGGGCACACGCACACTATGTCTCGTGTATCACGGGAAGGTATAATGGGTGATATTTTCGAAACGGTGTAAAGGTGAGTTGGGTGTAAAGGTCGGTGTAAGCTCGGTCGAAAGCTCGGTGTCAGAAAGTTCAGTGTCAACCAGTGCGACTGTCATCTCTCACACCGAGCTGCGCGGAGTTCGGTCGGAAGCTCGGTCGGAAGGTCGGTCGGTGTAAACCAGAGTTCAGCGTAAACTCGGTTTTACACTGAACTTTTTAAAAAGAAAAGAAATTCGACTGCCAGTGCAAGCCTTGAACTTTTCCTTTTGTCTTTCCAGTTAATATTGATTTGGTTGTGTTGCCTTCGGACCAAGATGAGTTGTGCAAAAGCAAAACGGAACTTGGGTTTCAGCACAATCTAAAATGTCAGGCAACGACCAAGATCGACATTGGACCGAAGAAATGCGTCATTATTTGACGTGTTTGTGCGTGGACAACAAGGATTTCATACAAAACGCATCACGATCGGTGTCCTGGTCGAAACAAAAGAAGGACGTGTGGCTGCATGCAACTGTTTTTTGCACATGAGCAAACGATTCCCAGGTTAACGTTTTTCAAGTGTGGGTGTAAGAAAAAACTTATCGAGTCAGCGATCGGAAACGGGCCGGGTAAGGTCGGCCCGGCCCGGTGGAGGGCTGCAGGCGCAGGGCAGCAGTGTAGTTCCTGGGGGGAGGGGGTCCCCCCTCGGGTACGTCTGTTCCCCCTCCATGGTACGCCTGCCCTACTGTTGCCCCTCCGGGTACGTCTTTTCCCCCAATTTTTACCTAAAATAGGCAAATTTTGGCCTAAAGTAGGCATTTTTAGGCATAAAATGAGTAATTTTTAGGTCCATGTCGTCAAAAATCGCCAAAATACCCTTTTTATTCAGATTTTTTTCCTAAAAGGGGCAAAAATGAGCCAAATTTTCTACCTCAAAAAATGGCTTTTCTCCAAATTTGGGTCCTCCCCCACCCCCCCCCCCCCCCCCTTCCGGGTCCTTCCTCCCAAGTGGGTACGTCTGTTCCCCCTCCGAAAAAGGGGGTACCGCCTGTTTCCCCTCCGGACCAGGAACTACACTGCAGGGCAGGACGGCCCGGCTCGGCCCGTTTTGGCTTGAGGTCGGCCCGCCCGATCAGCCAATTTTCAAGGGCCGAAAACTGAAGTCCAAAAAGCTGAAAAAATTTGAAATTTTTCTGCAGAATACTAGTTTTCACTGGTGCAGCTGGGGTGAATTGGTAAGGTAGGTAGATTGACGCGCCATCCTGATGCAGTACGTAAGTCGCCGCCCCGGCTGGTACATAGTAGGTACACTAACCGCCTCAATTTTTGCCTAAAATAGGCATTTTAGGCCTAAAATAAGCATTTTTAAGCCAAAAATGGGTGATTTTTAGGCAAATGATGTCAAAAGTCGCCAAAATACCCTTTTTATGGAGAATTTTTTCCAAAAGGGGCAAGAATCGGTCAAATTCTCTACCTCAGCTGGGGGGAAGGGGTAGGCAGGTAGGTAAGTAGATTGACGCGCCATCCTGATCAGTGTAGTTCCTGGGGGGGAGGGGGGCCCCCCTCGGGTACGTCTGTTCCCCCTCCATGGTACGCCTGCCCCACTGTTCCCCCCTCCGGGTACGGGCCTAAATAGGCATTTTTAGGCATAAAATGAGTGATTTTTAGGTCAATGTAGTCAAAAATCGCCAAAATACCCTTTCTATTGAGATTTTTTTCCAAAAAGGGGCAAAAATGAGCCAAATTTTCGACCTCAAAAAAATGACTTCTCTCCAAATTTGGGTCCTCCCCCCTTCCGCCCAGGTGGGTACGTCTGTTCCACCTCCGAAAAAAGGGGTACCGCCTGTTCTCCCTCCGGACCAGGAACTACACTGATCCTGATGCAGTACGTAAGTCGCCGCCCCGGCTGGTACAGTGGTAGGCATAATTTTTGACTCAAAATGGTTTAAAATCGGTATTTTGCATTCCATACAGGCGAAAAATCGCGCGTGACGCGCCAAATTAGCGCTTAAGAGTACATTCTCATCAATATGTACACTGAAAATTTTGTTCCCGGATGACCCCCTCGTTCGGCCGGGTCGGTACCAGTGATGTAGTTGGGGTATGGGGGTGGTATTACCCCCCAAATGCTGGGTAGCTTTCTTGCTCCGAAACCCATACCCCCAAACTGGCTAGCTAGCTTTCTTGCTCCGGTCATCAAGTTAATAACTCTTGATTTTAGTGCCAAAATGATCATTTCGTGGACCAAAATGGTCAAATTCGTTCAAATTTTCTCACACGTGCACAAAAATACGCATTTTAAGGCTTATTTTAGCATAATTTCGACCAATTTTTATGCCCCTGTTTTTGACTTCTGGACCAAACGCCCCCTCCCCAAATCGGGGTACCCGGCTAGCTAGCTAACTTTCTTGTGCCGGACCCCTCCAGCTAGCTAGCTTTCTTGCTCGGACCAACTACATCACTGGTCGGTACAGTAGGTAGTTTGATTGCAGGCATGCTTTTTTGGAAGTACAGTAGGTTGATTGCAAAGGCCTGGGTATGGGTAGCTACACCACTGCTTCTTTCTTCAAAACAATGACTGACAAGATCAAGAACTAGGAAATGTTAATGCGCGAAGCGCAAAAATTTTGAAAATTTTGGTTCAAGAAATGGTAATTTCATTCGAATTTAGGCATACCAGGCCGTGCCGGGCGGTCGACCAAGTCCAAAATCGCGGCCCGGCCCGTTTCCGATCTCTGGTGACAGTGCAGTGGCAGGCCAATGTGTGAGAGGCAGTGTAGTTCCTGGGTGGGGTGGAGGTGGGGGACCCCCTAAGGTACACTAATTTCCCGACCAAGGTACACTAGTACACCAATTTCCCCTCCGGGTACACTAATTTCCCCAATTTTTGCCTAAAATGACCATTTTAAGGCCTAAAATGGGCATTTTTGGGCCTAAAATGGTCATTTTTAGTGTGTGACTTTTAGGTCAATGTTCTCAAAAGTCGCCAAAATACCCTTTTTATGAAGAATTTTTTCCAAAAAGGGGTAAAAATAGGTCAAATTTTCCACCTCAAAAAGTGACTTTTTCCTGATTTTGGGTCTTCCCCCCTTCCCCCAGGGAGGTGCACTAATTTCCCCTCCGAAAAAGTAGGGAGGTACACTAGTTTCCCCGCCAGACCAGGAACTACACTGTTGAGAGTAAGTATGATGCGGAGTTGGGACCGGAAGCGTGAAATGTATGATTTTGGTCACTCAAAAAGGCAAAAAGACACCATTTTTGTGATACAATTTTGGCCAAAAACTGAGGCAAAAATGGTCTTTTTCCAAATTTTCGCCGAAAATCGCATAAAAAGGTGTACTATGGGTGGATTTACGATTTTTTTTGGGAAAATAGGGTCGAAAAACATCGATTTTTGCTTTATAAAATTGTTGTGATAGGTAAGATAAGTCCGCCCCCCCCCAACCGCAACCCCCCTGCCACTACTATGTGGAGTGAGCAGACCTTCACGGGAGCCAAAATAATATGCGTACCAACTTGTTTGGCATGGGAAAAAAATAGAGGGGTTGCCGGGTTTTTTGGCCGTAAAAATGGGGGGTTGCCCAGTTTTTTTGGAAGGCATCGAAAAGTGTCACTAAACATCATTGTGTCGTTTGTTTCTGTCCTATTGTGGCGTTTTTCACATTTTGGAATGCAAATGCACCAGTGTAGCTCCTGGAGGGAGGGGTCTCCTAAGGTCGCTAACCGCCGCGACCAAGGTACACTGGTACACTAACTGCCGCGCCAGGTACACTAGCCGCCTCAATTTTTACCTAAAATAGGCATTTTGGGTAAAATGGGTGATTTTCAGGTCATTGTTGTCGACAGTCGCCAAAATACCCTTTTCATGGGGATTTTTTCCAAAACGGGGCAAAAATCGGTCTAATTTTCCATCTCAAAAAGTGACTTTTTCCTGAATTTGGGTCTTCCCCCGTCCCGCCGCGACCAAGGTACACTACTACACTAGGCGCTTTTGCAGAACGTTCTGCAGCAGCAAATTTTCAAAAATTTTACGGCGTACTATTTAATACTACGCCGGATATATTACAGAACAAGGTTTATTATTGCAAAATGGGCTAGCAGCAAGAAGCTAGTAGAATCAAAAATTTAGCAGGTTTTTTGCCCCTGAAAAGCCAATCTACTAGCTTTTTTGGCCAAAATACAAAATTTACTAGCTTTTAGGCTACTAAATTTGAAAATTTACGGGCTTTTCAAAAAATTTAGTAGCTAAAAAGCTACTAAGTTTGGTTTAAAAAATCCATGTTACAGAATATTTTGCCGTAAATATAAAAATAAGTTTTACCCACCATGATAATACACCGAGGTTCGGTTGAGTGACACTTCAATGCAATGCCACCTATTCCATTATATTCTGCCGTCGGCGTAGTATTCTGGAATAGGTCAAAACTTTCTTACAGAACATTCTGCCGAAGTTTAGTTACTTACAGAATATTCTGCCGTCGGCGTACTATTCTGGAATAGATTAAAATTTAGTTCCAGAACAGTCTGCCTCATCACAACTCTTCCTGGCTGGTGCCTAAGCCTCAGCCCAAATGAAGGTTAGCCCATCGCTTACACTTCCTTTGGGGTTAGGCTTAGGCTTAGGCACCAGCAGTGTAGTAACTGGGGGGAGGGGTCCCCCCTCGGGTACGCCTGTTCCCCCTCCATGGTACGCCTGCGCCACTGTTCCCCCTGTCCGGGTACGTCTGCTCCCCAAATTTTTTGCCTAAAATAGGCAAATGTAGGTCTATAATAGGCATTTTTAGGCCTAAAATGAGTGATTTTAAGTCAATGCCGTCAAAAATCGCCAAAATACCCTTTTTATTGAGATTTTTTCCAAAAAGGGGAAAAATGAGCCAAATTTTCGACCTCAAAAAATGGCTTTTCTCCAAATTTGGGTCCTCCCCCTTCCCCGCCAGGTGGGTGCGTCTGTTCACTGGTGTAGCTGGGGGGGGAGGGGAGCCCCCTAGGTACAGTAGGCAGCAGTGTAGTGGCGGGCCCATGTGTGGGAGGTAAGTATGATGCGGGGTTGGGACCGGAAGCGTGAGAGGTATGATTTTGGTCGAAAAAACACCGTTTTTGTGATCAAATCTTGGCCAAAAATTGAGGTATAAAATAGTACTTTTTCCAACTTTTCACCGAAAATCGCCTAAAAATAGGTATTGTGGGTGGGTTTGCGCGCGGAGCGCGCGATTTTTGGGAAAATAAGGTCGAAAAACACCAATTTTTGCTTTAAAAAGGGATAAAATTGCTTGTGAGAGGTATGATTTGGAGTTGTGAGGGGTAAGTACTCAAGCCGGACCAGGAACCACACTGGAACGCCCAGAGGGGGAGATATGCACCATATACCGCACCGGCGAGGGGGATACTGCACCCCCAGCCCCCACACCCCCTCCCCAGCCACAGCACTGGGCCATGGAGAGATACTGTACGTTTGGGGCCCACAAACGTAACCCAACGTAATTTTGATCTGCAAGGATAGTGTCGAGACCATTTTGTTTTTTATCTATGTTTTGCGTGTTAGCGCCAACACCAACCAACATTTTGAAGCTTTGGTGATCGACGCGCACGATGACAATTTCCAGGTTGCTGCCGCTAATACACGTGTCAATAGGCAGCGATCAGCATGGGTCTCGCAACGATCTCGCTTGCGGTGGGTTACGGTACTCGGGGCTGAGTGACAACTTCCCGTAGACTGCCTTTAATTGCGTTTGCTCCATCAGATTAAGATTGGGCCGGGAAAGCTCGGCCCGGCAATAAAATCAAGAATAGCGGCCAGAGCCAAAGGTAGGCCCGGCCCGACCATAAACGATTTTTGCGATCTATGGGAAAAATAGCCCAAAAGCCAAAAAGGACAAAAAAATTCTGTCTGGGCTTGTCTAGGTTGTTGTGATTTTGTTTCTGTGGACTGGGTCCGGTTTGGTTCGACACCAGTGGTGCTGCGGCTCGAGGGAAACGGGTCCCCCAATGGCAAGCAGTGCTGTGGCTGGGGAGGGGTCCCGCAATGGTACCGTACTCGCACCGACATAGTGCACTGCCTGGCTATCCGCCCGCTCTGGTACCTGAAAGTTGTTCAAACCAATTGCCACAATTGCATGAGCAAGCTTGAAAAATTCAAACCCGAAATTAATATATGCAATATATTAATTGCAATATTCACTTCAGATCTATCACCACATCACAAGCAAGTACGAGCAGGTCGTCGTCGTCAATTCGCAGAGTGAACAGCAGACAAGCGCTCGAGGACGCGCAGTGTATTTGATAAAAGAAGAATCAACCGTGATGAAGAAAAAATCCAGATATTACGATCTGAAAATGGCGCTGGCCGAACGAGAGAGAATGGTGCTGGACGAGAAACTACAGAGCGAGATACGCAAAGGTCAGATCCTGGACATCATGCGCGAAAAGATGGTGCGCAGAAAGGAAGTTGGCAGCGCTGAACGCTGCCGACATTTTGTAGTTTGGCTGTAGTTCGTTTGCCAGGCACGCAGCGCTTGATGTGGAAAATGCTAATTTTATCCCGCACCTATTTGTTGATGCAACTTACTGTATTTGTTTGTTAGTGGCAGTGAGCCTCGTGATCAATGCCTGTGCTGTTGCTAGTCAAGTAGAAATACTCGAATTTCAATGCAGTTTATTGTGACCTAAAATGACCATTTTCTGTCTTTCGAGATTCTATCTGTTTGGTAGTTGCTATACATCTGTTTGCTGATGTGTTGAAATTTTTCGCTTCACGCTAAAAATGACCATTTTCTGTCTTTTGATATTTTATTTGCTTGGTAGTTGGCATGTATTGGTCGTCCGATTAGCTTTTTTTTGTTAATTGGTGTTGAGTAATTGCACGGTATCGTACAAACGCGTCTTTGTTCATTATTGAGTTTTCTGGACCATAAGTTACATTTGTTGCAATAAATTATCAGACTAAGCCTCAGCATACCTGCACCTAAACTTGAAACAATTTATTTGCCTGCGCATGGAAAAACTAAGTCAAGGTTTTGATTCAACGAGCGGTGACTTAGCAAGAACTAAATAGTTTGGAACGCAGTACAGGAGAAAAACACATCACACACAAGCCACAAAACTATCACAATATTTCCACCCAGACCTGTACAACCACCCTCGGCCCGGCCGAGGGTCATTTTGGATTTGCCGAGGGTAAATTCCGGCACCCTCGGCAAAAATTACCAGACCCCCCCTCAAAATCCAAACCAGTACCTCTTCCAAAAAGCATTTTAAACGTGTATTTTAGCCTTTTTATACTTCAGGTCGGCGCGCTTCGCGCGCATTTTCTGTCACTCATGACTTGTTATGTCTTTTTTAATGTTGAAGTGCCATGTTGTATGCAAAGTATACATACATATGTTGGCTGGCATACAGTAGTATAGGTATCATGTATATGTATAGGTATTGTATCTTTGTTGTTGATTAATGACTGCGAAGCTTGTTGATGGGTTGGGTGGCACCAGTTATACTATGCCCTAAAGTGGGCTTGAATGATGCACGTAAAAGGAACAACATACTAGTTCCAAAGTAAGCAAAATAATTTGCACAAGCTAACGTTCACACAGACAATTGAAATGACAAAGAGCAAGCACAATGAGCGTGGTGATGGTGCGGGTTTCTGTGTGATCGACTGCCAAAGTTTTGGCCTAAAAGTCGTGGCGAAATGGCTCATCAAAAAACAACTGTTTAGTTAGAATAAATCACCGATAACAACGAGGAGAGAGCCGAGTTCAACATCAATCTAACGAAAGTTATGCTTGTCACGTTTCCCGTTTTTTTTGTGGCTTGCGCATTGAATGACATCATAACCTATACCTGCACATTGTAACTGTACGTAATTGCATTGTCTCCGGTCTTCTTAGCTCACCAGAAGTGTTTTAAAGTTTCTTGATTCGTGGCATTACTTAACTAATTTGAACATTTCGGTCAACTTTTTAGGTATGTATTATACTTCCAGATTTTGTACGTAAACTTGATTATTCTGTTTTTAAATGTTGTTTTGCGCCGTAAATGCTTGTGATTGTTAAAGAAACCTGCCAAAACGTATTTATGAGTCTGAGAATACATGGCTAATGGCTCTATGAGCTCTGTAACACTGAAATAAGGTCTACTGACTTCATTCATAAAAATTACCAGACCCCCCTGATTTGGCTTCCGAGGTTACCAGACCCCCCCCAATTTTTCGATCTGAAGCCATTACCGGCCGAGGGTAAAAAATTCCTCCCGTACAGGTCTGTATTCCACCCATAATAAATATCAAACACCAGTCTCAAACAAAACGGGAAACCAAGAGGAAAACAACATTCAAACAAAAATCGAAAAAAAATGAAAAATGGTAAAAAACAGACAGACACTGACTAAAAACAGTTTCAAAAAACCGCACCGCGGCGTAAACGGCAGCGACAACGACGGTTGGAGCAGTGCTGAAACAAATAAGCATTTGGTTAACAGCAGTGGAATAACTGAAATCACTATACTGTCATCTATGAGCACATCAAACAACGTTGTGTTGAGCAAGAGGGTTTTCGAGGCAAAAATTTATATTTGAACCTGATGTTTGAACAGTTTTCGAAAAGAATGGCACGTGAATTATTAATTTTGATACCTGATGTTTCAAACTTAATACAAATAGAACAATATGCCCAAAGAATTTCATTGCAAATTGTCAAATAATGCATATTTAGTTTGATGTTACACCCGCACAACAAGTAAACACCAAGAAACGCATAATGAAGAACAAAAGAGCTGGCACACTATTTGAAACATCAGCAACTGCAGAATTACAGTAACAGTGGCAAGACCGGGCCAAAATAAACCCCACCACAACAACATCGAATTTCACAAACGGTCTGGTCATTTGAAGAACGCAAGATCGTATAACACAACCGGCCAGCATAGAATAATGTGCAAATTGAAATCTAAACTCAGATTGTTGACATACTGACCTCTTCGGAATTGCGATAGAAGTAGAGATCGGGCATGATATCCGTGTCTTCGGTCACAAATCCGGTAATTCGATTGATGCGACCGCGAATCAGCAGCACTTCGCGCGCCAACAGCCACAACAACACCGATCGCTTTTCACCCTGAATTGGCAAGAGCCCCACTACACTGTCACCAGAGATCGGAAACGGGCCGGGCCGCGATTTTGGACTTGGTCGACCGCCCGGCACGGCCTGGTATGCCTAAATTCGAATGAAATTACCATTTCTTGAACCAAAATTTTTAAAATTTTTGCGCTACGCGCATTAACATTTCCTAGTTCTTGATCTTGTCAGTCATTGTTTTGAAGAAAGAAGCAGTGGTGTAGCTACCCATACCCAGGCCTTTGCAATCAACCTACTGTACTTCCAAAAAAGCATGCCTGCAATCAAACTACCTACTGTACCGACCAGTGATGTAGTTGGTCCGAGCAAGAAAGCTAGCTAGCTGGAGGGGTCCGGCACAAGAAAGTTAGCTAGCTAGCCGGGTACCCCGATTTGGGGAGGGGGCGTTTGGTCCAGAAGTCAAAAACAGGGGCATAAAAATTGGTCGAAATTATGCTAAAATAAGCCTTAAAATGCGTATTTTTGTGCACGTGTGAGAAAATTTGAACGAATTTGACCATTTTGGTCCACGAAATGATCATTTTGGCACTAAAATCAAGAGTTATTAACTTGATGACCGGAGCAAGAAAGCTAGCTAGCCAGTTTGGGGGTATGGGTTTCGGAGCAAGAAAGCTACCCAGCATTTGGGGGGTAATACCACCCCCATACCCCAACTACATCACTGGTACCGACCCGGCCGAACGAGGGGGTCATCCGGGAACAAAATTTTCAGTGTACATATTGATGAGAATGTACTCTTAAGCGCTAATTTGGCGCGTCACGCGCGATTTTTCGCCTGTATGGAATGCAAAATACCGATTTTAAACCATTTTGAGTCAAAAATTATGCCTACCACTGTACCAGCCGGGGCGGCGACTTACGTACTGCATCAGGATCAGTGTAGTTCCTGGTCCGGAGGGAGAACAGGCGGTACCCCTTTTTTCGGAGGTGGAACAGACGTACCCACCTGGGCGGAAGGGGGGAGGACCCAAATTTGGAGAGAAGTCATTTTTTTGAGGTCGAAAATTTGGCTCATTTTTGCCCCTTTTTGGAAAAAAATCTCAATAGAAAGGGTATTTTGGCGATTTTTGACTACATTGACCTAAAAATCACTCATTTTATGCCTAAAAATGCCTATTTAGGCCCGTACCCGGAGGGGGGAACAGTGGGGCAGGCGTACCATGGAGGGGGAACAGACGTACCCGAGGGGGGCCCCCCTCCCCCCCAGGAACTACACTGATCAGGATGGCGCGTCAATCTACTTACCTACCTGCCTACCCCTTCCCCCCAGCTGAGGTAGAGAATTTGACCGATTCTTGCCCCTTTTGGAAAAAATTCTCCATAAAAAGGGTATTTTGGCGACTTTTGACATCATTTGCCTAAAAATCACCCATTTTTGGCTTAAAAATGCTTATTTTAGGCCTAAAATGCCTATTTTAGGCAAAAATTGAGGCGGTTAGTGTACCTACTATGTACCAGCCGGGGCGGCGACTTACGTACTGCATCAGGATGGCGCGTCAATCTACCTACCTTACCAATTCACCCCAGCTGCACCAGTGAAAACTAGTATTCTGCAGAAAAATTTCAAATTTTTTCAGCTTTTTGGACTTCAGTTTTCGGCCCTTGAAAATTGGCTGATCGGGCGGGCCGACCTCAAGCCAAAACGGGCCGAGCCGGGCCGTCCTGCCCTGCAGTGTAGTTCCTGGTCCGGAGGGGAAACAGGCGGTACCCCCTTTTTCGGAGGGGGAACAGACGTACCCACTTGGGGGGAAGAACCCGGAAGGGGGTGGGGGAGGACCCAAATTTGGAGAAAAGCCATTTTTTGAGGTAGAAAATTTGGCTCATTTTTGCCCCTTTTAGGAAAAAAATCTGAATAAAAAGGGTATTTTGGCGATTTTTGACGACATGGACCTAAAAATTACTCATTTTATGCCTAAAAATGCCTACTTTAGGCCAAAATTTGCCTATTTTAGGTAAAAATTGGGGGAAAAGACGTACCCGGAGGGGCAACAGTAGGGCAGGCGTACCATGGAGGGGGAACAGACGTACCCGAGGGGGGACCCCCTCCCCCCAGGAACTACACTGCTGCCCTGCGCCTGCAGCCCTCCACCGGGCCGGGCCGACCTTACCCGGCCCGTTTCCGATCGCTGACTCGATAAGTTTTTTCTTACACCCACACTTGAAAAACGTTAACCTGGGAATCGTTTGCTCATGTGCAAAAAACAGTTGCATGCAGCCACACGTCCTTCTTTTGTTTCGACCAGGACACCGATCGTGATGCGTTTTGTATGAAATCCTTGTTGTCCACGCACAAACACGTCAAATAATGACGCATTTCTTCGGTCCAATGTCGATCTTGGTCGTTGCCTGACATTTTAGATTGTGCTGAAACCCAAGTTCCGTTTTGCTTTTGCACAACTCATCTTGGTCCGAAGGCAACACAACCAAATCAATATTAACTGGAAAGACAAAAGGAAAAGTTCAAGGCTTGCACTGGCAGTCGAATTTCTTTTCTTTTTAAAAAGTTCAGTGTAAAACCGAGTTTACGCTGAACTCTGGTTTACACCGACCGACCTTCCGACCGAGCTTCCGACCGAACTCCGCGCAGCTCGGTGTGAGAGATGACAGTCGCACTGGTTGACACTGAACTTTCTGACACCGAGC
>JASAMV010003171.1:0-15774 GCA_030248065.1 Rhynchonema sp. JSB1_4
TGTTTCCATCTGACAAGCATGGGAGCACTTGCAGTGAGATATATGTTGGGCAGATTGTTAGGCAGGTGTTCCTTATAAGTCTTGTTTCCATCTGACAAGCATGGGAGCACTTGCAGTGAGATATATGTTGGGCAGATTGGTAGGCAGGTGTTCCTTATAAGTCTTGTTTCCATCTGACAAGCATGGGAGCACTTGCAGTGAGATATATGTTGGGCAGATTGTTAGGCAGGTGTTCCTTATAAGTCTTGTTTCCATCTGACAAGCATGGGAGCACTTGCAGTGAGATATATGTTGGGCAGATTGTTAGGCAGGTGTTCCTTATAAGTCTTGTTTCCATCTGACAAGCATGGGAGCACTTGCAGTGAGATATATGTTGGGCAGATTGGTAGGCAGGTGTTCCTTATAAGTCTTGTTTCCATCTGACAAGCATGGGAGCACTTGCAGTGAGATATATGTTGGGCAGATTGTTAGGCAGGTGTTCCTTATAAGTCTTGTTTCCATCTGACAAGCATGGGAGCACTTGCAGTGAGATATATGTTGGGTAGATTGTTAGGCAGGTGTTCCTTATAAGTCTTGTTTCCATCTGACAAGCATGGGAGCACTTGCAGTGAGATATATGTTGGGCAGATTGTTAGGCAGGTGTTCCTTATAAGTCTTGTTTCCATCTGACAAGCATGGGAGCACTTGCAGTGAGATATATGTTGGGCAGATTGTTAGGCAGGTGTTCCTTATAAGTCTTGTTTCCATCTGACAAGCATGGGAGCACTTGCAGTGAGATATATGTTGGGCAGATTGTTAGGCAGGTGTTCCTTATAAGTCTTGTTTCCATCTGACAAGCATGGGAGCACTTGCAGTGAGATATATGTTGGGCAGATTGTTAGGCAGGTGTTCCTTATAAGTCTTGTTTCCATCTGACAAGCATGGGAGCACTTGCAGTGAGATATATGTTGGGCAGATTGTTAGGCAGGTGTTCCTTATAAGTCTTGTTTCCATCTGACAAGCATGGGAGCACTTGCAGTGAGATATATGTTGGGCAGATTGTTAGGCAGGTGTTCCTTATAAGTCTTGTTTCCATCTGACAAGCATGGGAGCACTTGCAGTGAGATATATGTTGGGCAGATTGTTAGGCAGGTGTTCCTTATAAGTCTTGTTTCCATCTGACAAGCATGGGAGCACTTGCAGTGAGATATATGTTGGGCAGATTGTTAGGCAGGTGTTCCTTATAAGTCTTGTTTCCATCTGACAAGCATGGGAGCACTTGCAGTGAGATATATGTTGGGCAGATTGTTAGGCAGGTGTTCCTTATAAGTCTTGTTTCCATCTGACAAGCATGGGAGCACTTGCAGTGAGATATATGTTGGGCAGATTGTTAGGCAGGTGTTCCTTATAAGTCTTGTTTCCATCTGACAAGCATGGGAGCACTTGCAGTGAGATATATGTTGGGCAGATTGTTAGGCAGGTGTTCCTTATAAGTCTTGTTTCCATCTGACAAGCATGGGAGCACTTGCAGTGAGATATATGTTGGGCAGATTGTTAGGCAGGTGTTCCTTATAAGTCTTGTTTCCATCTGACAAGCATGGGAGCACTTGCAGTGAGATATATGTTGGGCAGATTGTTAGGCAGGTGTTCCTTATAAGTCTTGTTTCCATCTGACAAGCATGGGAGCACTTGCAGTGAGATATATGTTGGGCAGATTGTTAGGCAGGTGTTCCTTATAAGTCTTGTTTCCATCTGACAAGCATGGGAGCACTTGCAGTGAGATATATGTTGGGCAGATTGTTAGGCAGGTGTTCCTTATAAGTCTTGTTTCCATCTGACAAGCATGGGAGCACTTGCAGTGAGATATATGTTGGGCAGAGTGTTAGGCAGGTGTTCCTTCTAAGTCTTGTTTCCATCTGACAAGCATGGGAGCACTTGCAGTGAGATATATGTTGGGCATAGTGTTAGGCAGGTGTTCCTTCTAAGTCTTGTTTCCATCTGACAAGCATGGGAGCACTTGCAGTGAGATATATGTTGGGCAGATTGGTAGGCAGGTGTTCCTTATAAGTCTTGTTTCCATCTGACAAGCATGGGAGCACTTGCAGTGAGATATATGTTGGGCATAGTGTTAGGCAGGTGTTCCTTCTAAGTCTTGTTTCCATCTGACAAGCATGGGAGCACTTGCAGTGAGATATATGTTGGGCATAGTGTTAGGCAGGTGTTCCTTCTAAGTCTTGTTTCCATCTGACAAGCATGGGAGCACTTGCAGTGAGATATATGTTGGGCAGAGTGTTAGGCAGGTGTTCCTTCTAAGTCTTGTTTCCATCTGACAAGCATGGGAGCACTTGCAGTGAGATATATGTTGGGCAGATTGGTAGGCAGGTGTTCCTTATAAGTCTTGTTTCCATCTGACAAGCATGGGAGCACTTGCAGTGAGATATATGTTGGGAAGAGTGTTAGGCAGGTGTTCCTTATAAGTCTTGTTTCCATCTGACAAGCATGGGAGCACTTGCAGTGAGATATATGTTGGGCAGATTGGTAGGCAGGTGTTCCTTATAAGTCTTGTTTCCATCTGACAAGCATGGGAGCACTTGCAGTGAGATATATGTTGGGCAGATTGTTAGGCAGGTGTTCCTTATAAGTCTTGTTTCCATCTGACAAGCATGGGAGCACTTGCAGTGAGATATATGTTGGGCAGATTGGTAGGCAGGTGTTCCTTATAAGTCTTGTTTCCATCTGACAAGCATGGGAGCACTTGCAGTGAGATATATGTTGGGCAGATTGGTAGGCAGGTGTTCCTTATAAGTCTTGTTTCCATCTGACAAGCATGGGAGCACTTGCAGTGAGATATATGTTGGGCAGATTGGTAGGCAGGTGTTCCTTATTAGTCTTGTTTCCATCTGACAAGCATGGGAGCACTTGCAGTGAGATATATGTTGGGCAGACTGTTAGGCAGGTGTTCCTTATTAGTCTTGTTTCCATCTGACAAGCATGGGAGCACTTGCAGTGAGATATATGTTGGGCAGATTGGTAGGCAGGTGTTCCTTATAAGTCTTGTTTCCATCTGACAAGCATGGGAGCACTTGCAGTGAGATATATTTTGGGCAGACTGTTAGGCAGGTGTTCCTTATAAGCCTTGTTTCCATCTGACAAGCATGGGAGCACTTGCAGTGAGATATATTTTGGGCAGACTGTTAGGCAGGTGTTTCCTTATAAGGCTTGTTTCCATCTGACAAGCATGGGAGCACTTGCAGTGAGATATATTTGGGCAGACTGTTAGGCAGGTGTTTCCTTATAAGGCTTGTTTCCATCTGACAAGCATGGGAGCACTTGCAGTGAGATATATTTTGGGCAGACTGTTAGGCAGGTGTTTCCTTATAAGGCTTGTTTCCATCTGACAAGCATGGGAGCACTTGCAGTGAGATATATTTTGGGCAGACTGTTAGGCAGGTGTTTCCTTATAAGGCTTGTTTCCATCTGACAAGCATGGGAGCACTTGCAGTGAGATATATTTTGGGCAGACTGTTAGGCAGGTGTTTCCTTATAAGGCTTGTTTCCATCTGACAAGCATGGGAGCACTTGCAGTGAGATATATTTTGGGCAGACTGTTAGGCAGGTGTTTCCTTATAAGGCTTGTTTCCATCTGACAAGCATGGGAGCACTTGCAGTGAGATATATTTTGGGCAGACTGTTAGGCAGGTGTTTCCTTATAAGGCTTGTTTCCATCTGACAAGCATGGGAGCACTTGCAGTGAGATATATTTTGGGCAGACTGTTAGGCAGGTGTTTCCTTATAAGCCTTGTTTCCATCTGACAAGCATGGGAGCACTTGCAGTGAGATATATTTTGGGCAGACTGTTAGGCAGGTGTTTCCTTATAAGCCTTGTTTCCATCTGACAAGCATGGGAGCACTTGCAATAACAAAACACGATGGTGCTTCGGTGCATCCTCGGTGTGCAACGTTCAACGTATTCTCACATGGGTAGCATGAACCGAAAATCAATAAATAGTAAACGTTTGTAACCTTGTATTGGCAACGTGGTTTTGGTGCTGTGAATAACTTCAAATGAAGGTAATAAACATACTTGTATAATATAAATATTCGAGTATTGAATTGATTCAAACCATGTCGTGTGTATTGACAATATTGAGTGCAATGTAGTTACCTTTATGTAGGCCTGCGGTACGAACACACATTGATGAAACATCGCCAGAATATATGATCCGATTAGGGAAACCACAACATGAAGCACACCGACACCAACCGGAAATTGAATGAAAGATGCTTGAAGTTGTCACGTCAGACTGCCTGAGTCTTGCTATTGGTTAAGCTTTATCGATAGCAACAGATAAATCCACACAATAGTTAGCTTGTTTGACCGAATGATTGAGCAAAGTCTAATTGACGCTTCGGTGTTGGTGAGATTGTTGCGGTTGTGGTTCGTTGCTCGAATTATTGAATCGATTCGTTTTGATCTTGTAGGCTTTGCAATTTCAAAGTGAATAGACTCTTTAGTTGCGATTGAATATGCAACATGGACCGGTCATGCGTTTGCAAACTGGACCTTATTTTCTGGCTGAAATCATTCCGGTTATCACATTCGCTGACATATTTCTCACGATAAAAAGCCATATTCATGCTTCATGCACACAAATACTTTGATCGCAGTAGCATTTCGTTTCATTTTCGTGGAAGGGGATTTTTGGATGAGGTTTGTTTGACACGTACAGTACCTTAATTGCCGTTATCGATGGAAGTGCGTGTTAGGGCTCCACCAGATAGACCCGAAACCCGAAACGTAAATTTTTTCGATGTCCATGTTTCGGGTTTTGAAAAAAAACCCGAAACCCGAAACACGACGCATGATAATCGAAAATGTTTCGACTAACTGCATAAATTGTTCACGTCAGCTAGGTACAAGAGACAAGACCGAAACATTTTCGATTATCATGCTTATGTTTCGGGTTTCGGGTTTTTTTTCAAAACCCGAAACATGGACATAGAAAAAATTTATGTTTCGGGTTTCGGGTTTCGGGTCTATCTGGTGGAGCCCTTAGTAAACGTATGACTAAGCCGCGCAGCGACATTAGTTTTTTCTATGGGTCAGAACCAGAAAACGGGTGATACCGTAATCACGAGCAGTGTTCGAACGGGATTCATTTTTAATCCCGGGATCGGGATTTGGATCAAACAATCAAATTTCGAGATTTGGCCCCGAGTTTGTTGGATCAAAATACATTTTTTTGTCTCGGAATTGATCGGGACCAACACTGCAGCTGGATTCGCCGTGCATCGACCACACAATTCCAGATTTTCGCTGTGATTAGCTGTTTCGTTCAGTCTTTCGGTTTCATAGTGCTATTCTGCGCATTTCTTCTAATATTATTCTTATTTCACTCGATCGTGCGCGAGAAATGACCAAGTGCGTGTGATCAAATAATTTGAAGCAGATGACGAAAGTGTCACAACGTGTTTGTTCACTTGGCCAGTATATTCACCAAAAGCCTCCATCCGGCAGGTTCAATGTTTGGATTACTAATTTTGTCTGATCGACCTTCTTATTTTCCAATTAGGCTCTGTGTTCCGACAATAGTTTTCCAAAATCGATTGACTTCTCAAACTTCCACCACAGTCACGTTCGCTAACTTTTTTTCGGGCTGATGGTGCATAAAGGTTTGGTTGAAAAGGAGACGGTGTATTTCGTTGCATTATTTGCTGGTTATTATTAAGGATGAAAATGTCCACTCCTTCAGCGAAATTTATCGGGGGAAGTTGTTCTGATTTCGTTCATGGGCGGCATCGAGGCGAAAATTTATCCTGGTGTAGCTCAATCAATGCAAAGCAAAAATTTCGCGCCTACACGCGCATGCTCGTATGGTATTGAGCTTAAAATCGCCCAGTTATAAATAAGCACGGGATAAAACGATTTTTGACCCGCTGGATAGATAAAGCTGGATCAGCCACTGCCCACGTAAAACATGTAGTCGTCCTTTGAAGATCACACCCATGTTGACGAAGTGTGCGATATTTTTGCTGTGTGCGCAGCTGTGCATAAAGGCAAACTGCGCCAACACGAGCCCGATTTCGGAGCTGGTAGATTAGTGAAACATTCACACGTGGCTGCTGATTTGGGAAACGTTACACGTTGAAGAATACAAAATGGGACATGATGATTTTCTCTTTCTATTCGTTTTGAACGCACACCACCTTCGAAATCGGGCTCGTGTTGGCGTAGTTTGCCTATACATAGCATAAATAATCCGTAATTAGGCAGGCATCGCAAAATGGCCCCGGCCAACCATGGTGTTGAACATGAACCAAAGTTAAAAGGACTTATGTGCAGTGGTGCATATTTCATACGATGCGATAATGCGCTGCAAGATTATCATCACACCTTATACAGTCTTTCCTTATTATATTGGTTCAAACACCCACTCAAAGTGCGATCCTATTGCTCCTAGGTAAGGTCGAAATTGTGCGATTCACCTTGAAAATGCAAAGAAAGAGAAATCAGACGTCACACGCCGAAGCCAGCTTACGAAACAATGTTTGGGGCTTCTGGTGACGTTGGCAGCGTGCATGTCACGTGTGATTTCTTTTTCTTTGCATTTTCAAGGGGAGTCGTGGAATTTCGACCTCAGCTAGGAGTTACCTTATAGCGTTGAGACGGCTTCCTTTGACTCGCATAAGAAGGAAATATGTACTATACATGTACATACCTAGTGGCATCCCGCGCGTTGTCACAAGTCGATACTATATCAATTGTACGGCGCCGCTCGTTATAAAAAGACGTCCAATGTACGGACATGACATCCAACAACCATGAAACCGTGACACCAACATTTGCAAGGGAGCATAACAAGCTATGCACACTGAGAGCTACATATACTGTATGTATGTATTTTCTGGCAAATATGCAGATTTTGCAAATTATAAATGGCGTGGCACACGTAAAATTCGGTTGTGTACTGTACATACACATTTCGGACATGAGAAAAATTAGAACAGATTTCACGTGGCCATCAAATATGTATTCGCACTGACGATGACCTGGCGCACCGCTCGTGTCGTCACACCCATTGTGCAAGTGGTCGGTGGCTCTGCTTCACTGTGCATTTACAGATCCACTTCATTTATTTATCAGTAATGATCAGACACTCCAATCGGCGTAAGCATATCAAAATTTTATTCAGTTTTTCCTTTCCGTTGATGACAATTTGGTGAAATCTTTGGTCCGGGTTGTGCGATATTTTCAGAGACCCAGAGAACAATCACAGCAAAAAATAGTTGGACGATGCAAGTTGATGCATTTTGCATCAGAAAAGTTCATTTTGCAGCCCAGTTGGCTTTGCATCAGTTTGCATCACGAAAAAAATGAGAAAGAAATTCTTTTGGAAGAGAAGTTTGCATCAGATTAGCATCAAAGACGAGCTGATGCGCTTAATGCAGGATACCAACAGATATCGAAAGGCTTGCCGCCATTTGACTTATTTTTTCAAGTTTTCGACGAAAAAAACTGTGTCGAAAAAATTTGAACTGTCGGCGTCGGAACTTTTCGGAAAAAATCTCAATAAAAAGGGTATTTTGGCGATTTTTGACGACACTGACCAAAAAATTACTCATTTTATGCCTGAAAATGCCTGTTTTTGGCGTAAATTTGCCTATTTTAGGCAACAATTGGGGGAGCAGACGCAGTGTTGTGGCAGGCAAATGGTTGCAAGGTACCCTTGGGGGGGGGATGGATCCAAAAAAATACAAAAAAATCTTCTAAAAGTACCAAAAAGTGGTTCTAAAAGTGTCTGAATCAGAGTTTTCTTGCGGCAGCAAGCGATTTTTGACACTTTTGCACTTTTTGACAGAAACACGAAAAAATTTTGTCCCAGAGCGGTGTAGAACCCTGACCGAGGTGCTCGTAGTCCAACGCACACAGCGCGTGGTATGCGCGACCACAGCAATGCACGTTCTAAACCATGTATTTATCAGTTGCTGTGTGTTTCGCGCACTGGCTGCCTGTGTGTGTGCGCGTGTGTGTGTGTGCTGTGTGTGCATAAAACTTAACGTGGCGGTTTCCTTCACCAAACAGGCACAAGCGCATTTGCGCATTCGCATGTGAGTTATTTGGTGACTATTGGCAGCGGAGAATAGTGCTTCATTGCAACGAGCCCCCCGCCCCCCAAAATAAAAAATCTCGGATCCCCAGGGGGTTGTTAAAAAAGGTCAATTTTTTAGAGGAAAATTGAGCAAAATCAGTGTTGGAAGCGCAAAAATGGTCATTTTGGGGTTATGCTTACGCTAGCAAGCGATTTTGAGCATTTTGGAGGTCTTTACCCGTAAAAAAGGGGCATCGAAAGTGTTACTAAACATCATTGTGTCGTTTGTTTCCGTCATCTTGTGGCGTTTTTTATATTTTGAAATGCACAATTCTGTTTTCTGCAATAGTGTTTGCATGCACTCACTGGATTTCGTGCCATTTCCATGAACGACATAACACAGTGTATAGTCTGTTGATTATATTTCGACATAGTGTATAAGCCCCATTCAGCGATGTTTGGAGCGGGCTGGGTCGACGCCATTCTAAATGAATGTTTCAGGCATTGCCAACTCATTCGCAGAGCCATTGAACATTGTTGGTGCTGTGCGATGACAGGCCACGTGTTTTTGCGCCACGCGGCAAGCAATGTTCAATCGGTCTTTTCCCTGATTTAGCAATGCTTGAAACAGCCCAACAGGCGGCTTATAAACAGCTTTTAAGGGAAATTTGTCAGCAAACAACAGGTTTCCGAAATAAGATCCCGCCGCTATTGTTTTCTTGGTTTTCGACCACGGTTTTTTCATTTATATCGTTTGTTGGCATCGAGATCAAGAACATTAGCTTTGACGAACTTCACCAAAGTGGCAATTACCCGCCGAAATCCACCCGCTAAGATGGTCTATCTGGAACAAAATGTTCTTCATCCCAGTCCCAACTAACGATTAAAATAAAAAAATCGTGGTCCAAAACCCAAAAAAACAATAGCGGCGGGCCCGGTTTAAGAAGTACTGCACACGTGGTGTGAGAAGCAACAGCCGGCTTATAAACAGCTTTTAAGGGAAATTTATCAGGAAACAACAGCTTTCCGAAATAAAGTATTAAGAAGTACTGTACGTGTAAAACAAACCTCATCCAAAAATCCCCTTCCACGAAAATGAAACGAAATGCTACTGCGATCAAAGTATTTGTGTGCATGAAGCATGAATATGGCTTTTTATCGTGAGAAATATGTCAGCGAATGTGATAACCGGAATGATTTCAGCCAGAAAATAAGGTCAAGTTTGCAAACGCATGACCGGTCCATGTTGCATATTCAATCGCAGACTAAAGGTATATCACTTGAAATTGCAAAGCCTACAAGAGATCAAATCGAATCGATTCAACAATTCGAGCAACGAACCACAACCGAAACAAAGTCTCACCAACACCGAAGCGTCAATTAAACTTTTACTTCGATCATTCGGTCAAACAAGCTAACTATTGTGTGGATTTATCTGTTGCTATCGATAAAGCTTAACTACTAGCAAGACTCAGGCAGTCTGACGTGACAACTTCAAGCATCTTTCATCCAATTTCCGGTTGGTGTCGGTGTGCTTCATGTTGTGGTTTCCCTAAACGGATCATATATTCTGGCGATGTTTCATCAATGTGTGTTCGTACCGCAGGCCTACATAAAGGTAACTACATTGCACTCAATATTGTCAATACACACGACATGGTTTGAATCAATTCAATACTCGAATATTTATATTATACAAGTATGTTTATTACCTTCATTTGAAGTTATTCACAGCACCAAAACCACGTTGCCAATACAAGGTTACAAACGTTTACTATTTATTGATTTTCGGTTCATGCTACCCATGTGAGAATACGTTGAACGTTGCACACCGAGGATGCACCGAAGCACCATCGATGTTGTTTGCTTTTGAAATTCAAACGTGACGCATCTGTATAGATTACCTCAGTTTGATGTGGTGTTTTGCTATCGACCGTACAGAATATATAAAATATATCAAAATATATCTCACTGCAAGTGCTCCCATGCTTGTCAGATGGAAACAAGTCTTATAAGGAAACACCTGCCTAGCAGTCTGCCCAAAATATATCTCACTGCAAGTGCTCCCATGCTTGTCAGATGGAAACAAGTCTTATAAGGAAACACCTGCCTAGCAGTCTGCCCAAAATAAATCTCACTGCAAGTGCTCCCATGCTTGTCAGATGGAAACAAGTCTTATAAGGAAACACCTGCCTAACAGTCTGCCCAAAATATATCTCACTGCAAGTGCTCCCATGCTTGTCAGATGGAAACAAGTCTTATAAGGAAACACCTGCCTAACAGTCTGCCCAAAATATATCTCACTGCAAGTGCTCCCATGCTTGTCAGATGGAAACAAGTCTTATAAGGAAACACCTGCCTAACAGTCTGCGGGAGGGGGGGGAACACGGAAAGGGGGAAGGACGAAAGGAGCGCGGCGCCAAAATATATCTCACTGCAAGTGCTCCCATGCTTGTCAGATGGAAACAAGCCTTATAAGGAAACACCTGCCTAACAGTCTGCCCAAAATATATCTCACTGCAAGTGCTCCCATGCTTGTCAGATGGAAACAAGTCTTATAAGGAAACACCTGCCTAACAGTCTGCCCAAAATATATCTCACTGCAAGTGCTCCCATGCTTGTCAGATGGAAACAAGTCTTATAAGGAAACACCTGCCTAACAGTCTGCCCAAAATATATCTCACTGCAAGTGCTCCCATGCTTGTCAGATGGAAACAAGTCTTATAAGGAAACACCTGCCTAACAGTCTGCCCAAAATATATCTCACTGCAAGTGCTCCCATGCTTGTCAGATGGAAACAAGTCTTATAAGGAAACACCTGCCTAACAGTCTGCCAAAATATATCTCACTGCAAGTGCTCCCATGCTTGTCAGATGGAAACAAGTCTTATAAGGAAACACCTGCCTAACAGTCTGCCAAAATATATCTCACTGCAAGTGCTCCCATGCTTGTCAGATGGAAACAAGGCTTATAAGGAAACACCTGCCTAACAGTCTGCCCAAAATATATCTCACTGCAAGTGCTCCCATGCTTGTCAGATGGAAACAAGGCTTATAAGGAAACACCTGCCTAACAGTCTGCCAAAAATATGAGGGGGGGGGGGGGGGGGGGGCGGGGCGGCCCCGGCGGGCGCCCCCCCCGGCCGGCGGGCGGCGGCCCCCCCCTCTCACTGCAAGTGCTCCCATGGCGGCCGCGGCGCGGCGGCGCGCTGCACGCGACGGCGAGATCACCCAAGTGCAGCTGGTACTGTACATAATGAACTTGTTCCGGGCTGACTCTTCCGGATCCCTCAGTCTGATCCGCCACTGAACGCACTCAAGTTCAGGCCTGGAGGGGTCGCGCGCGCGATGATTGTGCAGAGGTACCTGACTTTGAGAAGAACCAAAGAGAGAGAGGGAGAAGAACAGAAGAGGAGGAGGAGAGAGGAGGAGGTAGAGGTGGAGGGAAGAGGAGGGGGGGGAGGAGAGGCGCGCGACACTAAGGAGAACACGGTGACTTTCTATTCCCACACACCACAATGAGACACCAAACTGAAACACTGCACACAACCGAAAACAAGCAAGCGAACCTTGTTCTTTGATAGAAGACCCCAACAGACTGGCTGATCGAAGAGCAGAAGCCGCACCTAACCGAAGCCTCTCCCAGCCACCTCACAGTGCAAACTGTGAGTCCACCCCTTGTCAGATGGAAACAAGTCTTAGTAAGGAAACACCTGCCTATTACAGTCTGCCTTTCAAGGCCAATATATGCTCACTGCAAGTGCTCCCGTTCAACAACACCGCGCACGGAATCAAAACGATCCGCCACACACGGGCGGCCGGCCCGCGCCTTTCTCCCGACGGGGAAGCGGCCGGCGACCCGGCATGCTTGTCAGATGTGAAACAAGTCTTACCTAAAACACATCTAGTTTGCCACAAAAAAATCACTTAAGCAAGTGCAATCCTACGCTTGTCATGTGATGGAAATAAGCCTTAGTAAAAATTCAAAAACACCCGCCTAGGCAGTGGTCTGCGCCCAAAATTTATCTCACTTCAACTTTTTAACTTTTTTTGGCAAAATTTCATTGTTCCAGTATTGATCATTAACGATTGTTCAAACGACGCCCAGCATTATTTGAAGCTCGTAAAAACCATGAGTGGTTGAATTCAAAACACCACGCTTGAGCTACCGCAAAATCAAGCGCCAAAGTGGTCGCAGCTCTTATCGTGCCCAAAATGCGAATTGTTTGGTTTGTTCACGTTTATTTGACAAAGTATTTTTTGCACGCTGTTTTTTTCAGTAAGTGAGACCTTATACGTAAACGCCAGAGCACTGCAAATAACGAAGAACAGTGCAGCAGCGTGCATTCTGCTGGGGAAGTGGTCGCACGCGACCAACTATAATTCCACCTTAAATGTTCCGAGATTTCTACTGTCACTGACTTCTGAGAGGCGCAACAGCTACTATGTATCTTGCTCCCCAATGGCTACAATTTCCTGCGCTGGTCGAAATTTAATTGCATCAGCTGAGAAAATATCATAATCTGGACAAAATATCATAAAAAAGTCACATGAGAACAGGCAAACTACAAAATCGGGTCACCAACATTAGCTTGACACCGCCCTGACTGCTTATTTTCTAATATTTGCTTGGCGTCACCCACACATGAAATCACAAATTCGTGCATTCAATTTTTACAGAAGTTGTTCGCGCGCTGCAACAGCATTCACAACAAATGGCTGAGTTGATCCGACGCAGCCGGCGCACGCGGCAGTTTGACCCATCGATGGTGCAGTTCCACGACCTACAGGCAAACATCAATACTCAAACTCAAAACACACAGAATGGAGTGACGGTATGATGATTTTTGTTTAGTTGTGTGTTTTTGAATCATATGCGAAACAAGGAATCACCACGGACGGTTAATCAATTCACTCAATGGCGGACTGCGCTTGCGGACTGCTTGTGAACGGTTGTTTCGATGGTTAGAGTTGGGGCGCAAACTGTTAGCCAGGTGTTTACTTAAAAGACTTGTTTATCTGACAATATTGTGGGAGAAACTTTTAACGCAGTTATGCCTGATCTCGAAAAGCCGGCGCCGTGCGCACATGTTCGCAATTACTAAGCTAACTTGTGTGTTGAGTAACAGACAGTCACGTGACCGGTGCAGCCAATAGACGCGCTTCAGGCAACGCGTTTGAAAAGTTTCTCCTAAATGTATTGAGATAATTATTTGGGCAGTTAATGTTGGTGTCAACTTCAAAACTACAGCACTTCCAAACAGAAATTTGATTTCGCCAGAACTCTATCACCAAGTCGGACATCAACGCGCACAACCCGCAGGTGACCGTCCGTGCGAATAGCCCCGAAGCGATTGCGACGGTATGCGCGCATGCCAATGGGGTGTCGCGATTCATAAACAATGGAAGAAGGGAAGAGGACCGGACCAGCCCGAGACAACAACCACCCTTTCAGTGCAGGATTAACAACTGACGTGATTTTTTGTTGTGTGTAGATTTGTGTGGCTTGAAGATTTAGGAACCTCTTTTTTCGTGATGCTGCCTGCTTCACCAAAAATATAGACTGATTTGTTGCGTGTTGTTACAGTGGATTAAAAACGGATCTATCCAGTTCCCAGTACTTCGGCGCTGCCCTCCTAAAATACAGTAGCTGGTTCCGGGGACTTATGTACATACAGAGCGGAACGGGACCTGTTTGGTATGCTTTCGTATATTAGTACAAAAGTTCTGTCCAACACCAGACCACACGTAAAAACCAACCGTGCAATAAATGTCACACATAACGGTATTATCAACTTAAGCGTTTTCTGGTTGGATGTATTGTTCTCTGGGTCTCTGAAAATATCGCACAACCCGGACCAAAGATTTCACCAAATTGTCATCAACGGAAAGGAAAAACTGAATAAAATTTTGATATGCTTAAAACATCGACCGCAGTAATGTTACAAACTTTCTAAATTTGCAAGCGGCCACGTTCTTTAGACGCCGATTGGAGTGTCTGATCATTACTGATAAATAAATGAAGTGGATCTATGAAATGCACAGTGAAGCAGAGCCACCGACCACTTGCACAATGGGTGTGCCGACACGAGCGGCGCGCCAGGTCATCAGCGCGAATACATCTGCGTTTCGCATCTGGTGGAGCCCTACCAACTAAGCAAAAAAAAACGACGGCGTTTTTTCTAAAACAACCTTTTTTAAAAAAAACGCCTGGGTCGTTTTTCGTTTTTTTAAATCCTAGTTTCCTTATTTTCCCCTATTTCAGGGAAAGCCATAAAGAAAAACAATATTTTGCTCCATTTTTTAAAAAATTTTCGACCAATTTTTACTTGTATCGTCGATATACGGAGTATGTTTCAGTGATACTGGGCAAACTGTTGGGCCCGTGATGCGTCTTATAAAACTTATGACTATTAGACAACATAGCGCTAGAATTAAAACTATATTTTGTCAGACAGATAAGCAGGTGTTTCATTATAACACTTGATTTCTCACGTCTGAGCAATTATAAGGGGGCACTTGCAGTGAGATATATTTTGGGACAGACTGTTCGACAGGTGTTTCCTTATAAGGGCTAGTTTCCATCTGGCAAGCATAGGAACAGCTTGCAGTGCGATATATTTTGGGCAGACTGTTCCACAGGTGTTTCCTTATAAGGCTTGTTTCCATCTGACAAGCATGGGAGCACTTCCAGTGCGATATATTTCGGGCAGACTGTTCGGCCAGTGTTTCCTTATAAGGCTTGTTTCCATCTGACAAGCGTGGGAGCACTTGCAGTGAGTTATATTTTCTGGCAGACTGTTAGGCGGGTGTTTCCTTCTCAGGCTTGTTTCCATCTGACAAGCATAGGGGCACTTGCAGTGAGATATATTTTTGACAGACTGTTAGGCAGGTGTTTCCTTATAAGACTTGTTTCCATCTGACAAGCATGGGAGCACTTGTAGTGAGATCTGCTTTTGGACAAGCTGTTAGGCAGGTGTTTCCTTATAAGACTTGTTTCCGTCTGACAAGCTTGGGAGCACTTGCAGTGACGCGTATATTTTGATATATTTTATATATTCTGTACGGTCGATAGCAAAACACCACATCAAATTGAGGTAATCTATACAGATGCGTCACGTTTGTAGAAGCAAACAACATCAAATGGTGCTTCGGTGAATCCTGTGTCAACGTTCAACGTATTCTCACATGGGTAGCGTGGAACCGAAAATCAATAAATAGTAAACGTTTGTAACCTTGTATTGGCAACATGGTTTTGGTGCTGTGAATAACTTCAAATGAAGGTAATAAACATACTTGTATAATATAAATATTCGAGTATTGAATTGATTCAAACCATGTCGTGTCCATTGACAATATTGAGTGAAACCGTTATGTAGGCCTGCGGTACGAACACACATTGATGAAACATCGCCAGAATATATGATCCGATTAGGGAAACCACAACATGAAGCACACCGACACCAACCGGAAATTGGATGAAAGATGCTTGAAGTTGTCACGTCAGACTGCCTGAGTCTTGCTAGTAGTCAAGCTTTATCGATAGCAACAGATGAAATGTGACCACCAATAGTTAGCTTGTTTGACCGAATGATTGAGCAAAGTCTAATTGACGCTTCGGTGTTGGTGAGATTGTTTCGGTTGTGGTTCGTTGCTCGAATTGTTGAATCGATTCGATTTGATCTTGTAACGAATAGTTGTTTTAA